>PQWD01011053.1:0-141085 GCA_019425675.1 Leucinodes orbonalis | reverse complement strand
TAATCCTCGGTAACACGTTAGATAACGCAACGTTAAAAATGCGAGTTTGTGATTGATTTGAAAAGATATTAAAATTTAAATACAATCAAAGTTGAAACAGTTAGCATACTTATAATTTTGAAAGGCTATGATGGGCTTCAAAGAACAAATAACGAGCAATGCAGATTGCAATCATCCTTAAATATATCTTGCCATATAGGTGAACCAGAGTTGGGTTCGTACCTAGGCTTTGGAAGTTGCAGGGAGTGCAAGTAAAACCTGTTATTATATTAATTGTTTTGTAACGAATTTTCATGACAAGACGTGAAGTTATTTTTATTTTAGTATCAGCATACACACGGTTTTGCGAAAAGTATTGAGGTTGCTTTATCGTTGGTTGTAATTGAGCATTTTTATCATTTAATTAAGGTGTTCTTGACATAATTAGTTCAAAACGACATCACCAAACAATGGGAAATATTCACAGACATCCGAATATACAATTAGACTGGACAAGCCGCCAAGTTTATAGGCAGTCCCAGTGTCGCAATTTCTTTTCGGTTCTTACCTGTGAAAAGTTATTATATTTCTTGGTAAATTTACTGATTCGTTGCGATGATGGCATGTTACAATTGTAACAGGATGGCATTTTGGGCAAAAACGGTAATTTCTTCTAATATTCGTGCGTCTTGACCAGTGGCGTAGCGTGCCTTGTCGGGGCCCGTATAAAATTTTTTTGGAGGCCTTATATGGAGGTAATGATTTTCACAAAAGAAAAAAAAATATTGTGAGAAGAAATATTTATTTATCATATAATTTACCCATTTTACAAATAAAAATCGAATTTTAAATATTCGCTCTCCTTGCCTTTTTTTCGGCAAACTGATTTATTAAATCATTTATGGCTGATGATGATTTTAGTTTTTCTAAAGTTTCTGCCTCTATGGACAATAGTGAGATGTCTGACAGCCGTTCTTGTCCCATCGAAGTTCTTAAGTAATATTTAACTGGATGCAAGACTATTGAATTTTACTAGCAATAATTCAATGAGTTCTTTAATGGAATAAATCACCAAAATTTCCTCTATCTGATGAAATTATATTACAATCTGCAGATATATCAGAATCGCTGACTTGTGGTTCCTCGATTTCTGGATGGACATCCGATAAAGTATGTGCGTGGCTTTCTTCTATTTCCGGATCACTCACAGTATCTTGTCTCTGAAAAAATGAAGAAATTTTGGGCACTTTTTTTATAACCTCGTCCTTTTTCTGTTTAATTTTCCTTTTCTCAGCGCCGCTGGGATAATCTCTTTTCCTTTCACTCATTTCTTTTACAAATCGCTACTATTACTGCTCAACCAGAAGAACAATTGTTTGTACTGAATTACAATGTAATGCACATTATATATAAGCGCGTAAATAAACAGTGCACTGCACTCCGTGGTTTAACATCTAATGCAAAGTACAACAACGTACACGTACATCGCGATATTGATGAAGGATTCCCGGGGATTCCCCGCTGAGTTAAAGATAAAGTAAGTAAAACAGGGAAGTCCCGTAGCCCGCCATAATGATGTAGAGTGTTGCCAACATTTGAACGCATGCTTAAGGCGGGAAAAAAAGGAATTGCTTTATAGAATTTTGTCATTTGTAAAATAAAATAAATTAGAAAGTATTCTTTTTCCTTACACACTTTGGGGGCCCCCGTGGCGCGGGGGCCCCGTATAATTGATACGGCAAATACGGCGGTAGCTACGCCCCTGGCTTGACTCGTCTCACATAGCGTAAACTGGCAGCGAGTGTATGCTCGTTGAGCTTACATTTGTCGCACTTAAAAACGCGGCTTGCCCCATCTCCTGTATTGGGAAATCTGTGGAAATATTGTTTCAAATTTCTCTGCCCTTGTGAAAGAAGGGTAAATGTAAAGAAAGATTATCTTTAAAATGTTATCCAACGGTAGTGAAGATTGTTCCAAATTTATTTACTCTTGCGGATGAAGGAAAACGTTTGTAATCCAGAAACAATAGATCAGCTATTGCACTGACGTCCTAGGATGTCATTAGCGTTCAAAGGTGTTAAGAATGCGAAAGAACTCACAAAAAAAATGAGACAACATGATACGCTTCTGAACAGAAATATTCTTGAGCTATTATTTACCCACTGGACTTACTTTCCGATTAGAGGTTCTTGGAAGTTATCTTCAGGTATCGAAATGTTTGGTATAAATAAGATGAAGGTTTGCAGAAGAATAAGAAAAATAGGCAAGCTGTGATGACCAAATGAAACTAGCATATCTAATTTCCATAATTTTTCTCAAAGTACATAGTATCAAAGAAATTGGTAATTTCATACCATCATCAATCATTATCATCAGCTCATTAAACGTCCCCACCGAGGGGCACGAGCCTACCTTATTATTACTTATTATTATTTTCTCTTCACCTCATTGTAAGTATTTATTCATTGTTTAACTTTTCTACTCACTTTCATATTTTGTCTTCTTTTTTTTGTTGTTTTCTTTAAAGTGTGTATGTACAATGTTATGTAGTGTCTTCGTCTTGTCAAATAAAGCTTTTTCTTTCTTCTTTCTTTCTATTAAATATATTATTGTTATGTGTTTTTAGTAAAGCAGTTACCTCTAAGCTGAGGTAGGTATTTAAAAACAATTGTTTATGTTACAATTTCGTTTCTTATTTCGTCCGTTTGAGACGACCTTCATGGTGACAGTCACGATCGGATCCGTCATCCATTGATGATAGAATGATAACGCACTCAGTGGAACTCTGTTACAAATCTCGCCCGTATTGAGCAACCAGTGTGCCGTATCGACCTTATTTTAATTCACAAAGAGCTGACGAAAGCACAGAACAAATCTAACGCTTGCTTAGGTTACATAACATTAATCTTCGATTTGAAGTTAATTATTTTACTTATAATGTTACAGTCAACACCACTAGCTCCTGCCAACTTTGAGGCAATTATTTTATTACGTAGGTACGATTTTCCATTTTGGGCAATGACAATCATTATTGTATAAAGACAGTTAAATGAGCGTAAATTCTAGACTTGATACTGTCGATTGTTATGCTCTGTTTGGAAACGGAGTTTATCTTAATGTGAAATGGTTGGAAAATACAGCAATAGTTTCCTATGCAAATTGGGACCAAGCGATAATAATAAACTATCTGAACAATTTAAAAGTTCGTAGTAGTGAAATAAAATAAAGATCGTGAGTAAGAAATAATGCTATATCGAATCAAAATATTATCTGAATAAATAGTTGATTTGTAACTGCCGAACAATATTTTTATGTTTTATAATGATTCTTGGTTTAAGTTTTCCTCCTTATCTCCTTACAATAGATTAGGATAAAACGGTTAGTAATTTTAAGCACTGATAACTAAGCATAGTATACTTAAATTCTCAAGGACAAGGGTCCTCTTCTGTAATTCTTTTTCTAGTTTATACCCTAATGCAATCACATAATATGATCTGATGCCTTTGTTAAGATGACGGATAAACTACTAGGGATCAGTCCTCGTTGTAAATATTAGAGAGGCTTTCGTTTAGCTGTGCTCATATACGGCTGTAATGATGATGATAATGATGACGTGGTCAAATACAGTGAGTATATGTAACACACTCTTGTAAGATGATTGGAAATGATAATTTTCTCTTCAAACAATGGTTTTATCATTGTTGGCGTTTATCTCAAGGGTCAATAGTTTGTATTGCTTCTTCGATTTTCGTTTCGTTGAGCATATCATTGAGTTTATGTCGAGTATTATTCGGTTTGGTTAAGGCATCCTTGGCACAGTTGCTGTGCCTACGCCGACGGCGCCCACTCCTGCTTATTGTCTTACTATTCGAGAGCCGTGGTGTTGACATTGTATAAATTTAATCAGAACTGTTTTCGTACGTTTGTAATGATGCATTTATAATTATTACTAAAAACTAAATGACTAAAGATGATGATGATAATGCATGATACTGAAACTGGCCGAAAAATTGTAGCAGGCTAAATGCGATTAACATTACTTGTCATTTTCGTCCCTACGAAAAAAGACTTGGATCCAAAAAGACCAAATTATCATTATCATGTTTGTTCCGTACTTAAGTCATTTACAATACGTATAATAGTCACTGGAAAATGTAGAACATAAGCTTCCCAAAATGACTTTCACTTAGACCGGTTGGGAGCCTTGCTTCCAGCTATTTCACGTGATCTTTGCGAGAAACTGTTCACTATTTGCCGTTTGTACTTTTATTTACGTTAATATCATTGTTTGTAGGAGCATTTGTTTTCATGTAAAAGGTTTTCTAAGTTATCTATTACACATAAATAAAATTAGAGAGTCTGTTTGTTATATTGAAATAACCATGTTTTGATACATGTATATGAATTTATATACGGTACACACATCAAAATATTTTTTTTTTAAATTTTTGTCTGTCTGTTTGTTCCGCGTAAACTCTAAAACAGCTAGGGATATAATTCAAATACAATAATCATGTGACGTTATACGATAGGTAGGCACTTAATGTTATAAAATTTAAGTATTTTATGACTAGAATATAAATTTAATCTCTTTTATAATTATATTGACCCAGATATCTGAAAAATTATAAGGATTTTTAATAAAACTGAAAATATACCCACGTGAAGCCGTGTCACTACGCTAGCTTTTGTTATATTTGATAAGTTATGTAAAGGGTACTTTAAAGTGTTTGTTCCTAAGCTACCTCACCTGCTCGAGGTGTATTTTCACAATGCAAAGGAAGCTCTGGTGACCCAGTTCCACATGTAACAGTAGACTAGCATGGAAGGTATCGTCTGAAAAAACTCAATTGTCAACAGTTATTGGAGGAGCCATATATGTATATGAACATTAAGGTTGCAATAGTAGAACGCAGGTGTGTTCAGCTAAAAAAAATGGTGAAAATTTGTGTTTCCTTATGTCTCTGTCTTGAAACCACATAGATTTTTATAAAATTAAAAAAAGAAAAATATAATTGAGTGCGACTCATATTATTTACGTTTTGAAGATCATCCCATCTAAATAAACGTACTCGTGTGTAGTATTCATTCAGAAATAGAACTAACGAATTGGCAGCGGTCACGTGCGACTATAAATTTCGTAAGTACCGGGAATACTGTTGCTCGAATGTTAATATGACAAACAAATGGGTGACGCAGCCTGATTCATCGGGATATGAGCCAGCTGTACATAAGACATAAGACTGAGATACTTTGTAAATAGCATGAATATGTTGTTTATAGATGATGTCATTTTATACCATCGAACGTATCTATTTCATTGATTTTTCCTTTAAGTATTAAAAAAAGTATTTATTCAATAAAGGTCTATAAATAACACTTATAAATGTTAAATGAAGCTACCACTAGTTACCTAAGGAATGAATTCCAACTCAATAAACACTATGAACAAATATTTTCGAATAGTAGACGTCATTTCAGTCCAACTGCACAGTTCACTAATGGTGTAGATCTCCCTATAATTATCATTCTACAAGTCTTAGACCATGACCGTAACATCGGACCGACGTGTTGGCCCAATAATCACGGTATGAACCAATCAGGCTATCTGGAAGGTTTAGACTGAGTCTTTAGATCTCTTATTACACTATTTCTTCGAAGGCGTTAAATTAACCCAATGAAGTAGTTCCCAATTATAGTATACAATCCAAAATAAACGAACCGCAAATGAAAGTTACTTTTGCTATTTAATCCATCCATAATATATGAAGTTGTATATGTTTTGTAACAGCGAAGTCGCAAAGTATCTTATGTTCTCTGAGGGCGGAAACCGGTGATTTTAGGTAACTGTTACTAACAAATTTTGGTATAATGGTATGTTACATTTCTTAAGAAAATCAATTTTCTTAACGTAAACACAAGTAACCATAGTTGTAAATAAACAAACAGAACTTAATACGAAAATACATCGTAAATCGCAACTGGATCATTGTATGCTTATCAGCAACCAAGTATGGCACAAGCCGGCATGCGGCTCGGGAGCCCATTGTCCGACGCAATTCGAGATATGCCTCTGGCAAAATACTTTGTGAGTACCATTCTGAATTTTATATACAACTATTACTGACACTGGTCAACCTCAACAGGCTAAACCACTGAAGCGCTTTTAATCAAGCACCAAAATTAATATTTTTACTTTAGTATTTAAATGTTTTTTGTAAGCCTAATTTGAGTAAACGGATTTTGACTTTGATTGATTTTATTATTTCACTAACAGCCAGCTAATGACAAGCGGTGACCGTCAATTTGGTATTTGGTGATATCAAAATAGATATCTGTACCTGATAACTTGGTATTTCATGTTAGAGGAAGGGGTCTTAGTATAGTTTTTAATACCGTAGGTAACTATCCCAGCCCTAGGTAAACTAATACCAAATGAGCTCTTTTTCTGCACTGTATCCTCTCTATAGAATCAATGAGTAACAACCACTTGAAGGAACTATAAAACAATCTCCATAGTGGGATTTCAGCTGACATTTTCGACGATTACCTTTTATTGCGGTGTTTTGGTATTTGACCCTAACATGAAACTCTTACTCTAATTGTTAATTGTAGTTGAAAGACATTAAAAAAGGAACAAAACCAGCAAAACATAATAACAACATAAAATTAGTCAAGTTTTGCTATAAATTTATTATTTTGTGCTACTTTCAAATTAACGAGTAAACCAATATTGGTGTTCATTCAATACAACATTGGGTTTATTGAAAAATATACATATAAGTATTGATTCAAAAGTACGTCCACCGTACATCTGACCGGAAGCGACGCACGCGCACAGGGCGCGTATCCGGCGGCCATTACTGTCGTACCAGGAACGACTAGTAAATGAGCCGGGACGCCATTGTCTATGCTTTCCTTTGGTCTATCCGTTTGTTTATGCTCTAAAAGGGTCATTGAACTAGGATTTAATGGATCTTGAACGTTAATGATATGACCTATGAGTAACATTAGCATTGAATTAAGTTTATTCTGACATCATAATGTGTATTTTATAAAAATTAAATTCATTTAGCATCGAATGTACCTTTTATTCCGCAATGCTTAAAGACAAAAGTCTTTGAGCAATGCGTCCTACCAGTACTAATGGAACTACGACTTGCGAAAGGTGGAGGTTGGATGAGGAAAGCGGGGGATCGCCTTTTCTGTCGCAAATGGGGGAGATCTATGACTAGCAGTGGTTGAAAAGAGAGAGAGAGAGAGAGAGAGCGTCGTACCTACTGAATTAATTTCTTACATACTTAAATAAAACACTAATCTTAATTTCCATACCATAGACAATACAAGCTCTTGTAATTGTAAAATTTCTTTAACCTTCGGCCAGTGGATATTAAGCCGACTTACGCATTAACAAGATCATCCACGGCTCTAGCGGACCAACGAGATTAGTGAAGAAACGTTATCGAGCGATATTTAGTCACGCGGTAAAAGGCATGTGTTGTATAATACCTACAAGTCATAAGAAACATGTGACTTCTCTTTCGTTTTGCAGTTCATCTTAAGTCGGTATCGTCCACAGATTTCCCAATACAGGAGATGGGGCAAGCCGCGTTTAAAGTGCGACAACTGTAAGCTCAACGAGCATACACTGGCTACCAGTTTACGCTCTGTGAGACGAGTCAAGACGCACGAATATAAGAAGAAATTACCGTTTTTTTCCAAAATGCCATCCTGTGCAATTGTAACATGCCATCATCGCAATAAATCAGTAAATTTACCAAGAAATATAATAACTTTTCACAGGTAAGAACCGAAAAGAAATTGCGACACTGGGACTGCCTATAAACTTAGCGGCTTGTCCAGTCTAATGTATATTCTGATGTCTGTGTATTATACCTACAAGTTATAAGATACATGTGACTTCTCTTTCGTTTTGCAGTTCATCTTAAGTCGGTATCGTCCCACTTATAGAATACAGGTCTTCCCATAGAGCATAACTGTGGGGATTGGGCTGTAATCCACTACGTAGACCTAATGCGTATTGGCGGGCGTTAACAACTACATACACAGTGGACCTCCACTCCGGCACCCCCTAATTAATAGGACTTGGTCTGATATTTATTATCACTACATAGTATAAAACAAAGAAGCTTTCTCTGTCCCTAAACCCTAAGTATGTATGCTTAAATCTTTCAAACTATACAACGGATTTTTTAAATAGAGCGATTGAAGAGGAACTTTTGTATATAGTAGTGAAGAAATACTGTTATTTTTGAGGTTTGCGGCGGTACTGGGCGCTGGCGGCGGGAGCGTGCCTATTGTCAGCATTGCATCGTGCGAAGCCGGGGCGGGTCGCTAGTTCCATAAATATTTTGAAAATTAATGTTAAAGTATAAGAATCTTAAGTCTTAGGTATAAGAATCTATTAATAATTCTAAAAAAACAAACGTCGCGTTGGGGACCATCTTATGAAAAATATCGTAGATAAGAAAGAAATAATTAGGAGCGGTCCCCCAACGCGACGTTTCTTTAGAATTATTAATAGATTCTTAGGTACTTTAACATTAAGTTTCTTTTATTATTTTTTACTTTTTAAAGGGAAATTACTTAAGTTCTTGTGTCGGGGGTTTTTTAAATTTTTAATTAAATTTTTATTATAAATAAACTTAGATACAAATGTTCAGTAGTTTGATAAGATTAATCGTATAGTCAGAAGAAGGATTTTATCTCGAATCCCTCGCTAACATGAGTATAATCTCTTTATTTTTTGGTGATACATAATCTCCTTGACATGTTTATCGGGGTAAACATACGTGATGAATTGTGTTTTTAAATATAGTACAAAGAAGGTACTGAAGACAACTATGGCGTAGATTTTACATGATTATATTGATAATAGCTTATTTTGTACATTAATTCAAGATCAAAGCGAATATTTTATTTGTTGTTTAATGTGTACTCCTTGATCCTACTTACTCATCGTCTATTCTTTATTCATGAATACTTTACAAACATATTTTGGAAATATATGACGACTAAAAAGTCCTTAGAAAAAAGTATACGTACTTTGTGATCAAAACTGATGCTTAAACGCAGACCATGAACTAATATTTTTGCGAGACTCATGTCTAATATTAAAATACTAACTCATATGTTGACGAAATAAAAAACTTACGGATAATCAGCATTATAAAAAACTAGGCTCACCTCCAATCGTATAAGTGTTGTCATAGGAAGTTTCTTATCGGCAATGTGTCAGACTGAATAATTCATAACTAGGAAGGAAGCTGACATAATGCGTTAATTGAAGACAAAGAGTGACGCCAACGACGATTCTCATGTGATAATAAGAGTTCCTGGTATTTCGATGCATTTCCTCGGAAAGGAACTGGCTTTGATTATATCCATAACTCTTTTCGAACCGTTGTTAGAAAAAAATCCAACCTAGTTTTTAAATAACCTGGTTGAAAGGCTAATGTCTCCTTAATATCAGAAATCTTGGCAAAGTAATCACAGTGCTGTTGCTAACTTGTTACGTAAATTATGTCAAAATACATATCAGCCAGTATTTAAAATTTGGCCAATTTCCTGTGGCATGTTTCAATTTTTTTGTGTGTTATTTATGCAATGTGTGTGGCTGGGCAATGTATAATGCAAATATTGTCTTTCTTTTTTAGTACGCATGCCTTCCTTACCTTGTAGTTGAGACCTTGGACGTCCTCTTCCAGCGAGACATCAGAGTACATGTCGTCCGCCGGCTCTCCACCAGAACCGCAGCCCGACGAATTGAACGACGACGACCGGTACAATTGGCTAAAACAACGTCCATTGCAATATCAATTAGATGAATTCATGATAGCATTTTAAATTGCCACCAACTTTAGGATTCTCTAAAGTATTTCGTCTAACGCCATCTAGCGAAATATGGAAGAACAAACTTGACACGAATGCCGTAGTTGCTCGGGGAAAGTATAAGTTTCAACATGTTTCACGTAGATGGCGCTGAACAGTTGTATTTTATACGCATTTGAAAACATCAGCATTAAATACTTATACAATATTTAAAATTTTGCCGACGGTTATTATTCTGTGTAAAATTTCTTGAAACATGACAAAAAAATTACTACTGTTTTTATTAGTGGATTACTTTTAGACAAAATTTGATAAAAATCCCATAACGTGAATTATTTTAAATATGAGAAAATTTTAAACGTTCTAAAGCTAGCATTTTTATTTTAAAGACTTTGTTTGTTTACCTAGCTAAGACATTGGAGCCAATTTGCCGCTTCCCAGAGCTGAAACAAAAACACAACGGTAATTAGTTACCTCAACGCGAGTGGAAAGGTGTCAAAGAGTGTAATAAACATATTTCTGAGAATTCAATTATAAACCGTAATGTTCCACCCTGTATAATAAGTTGACTGATCCTGATAAGTAAGTGGTCACGCACAAGAACCAAATGTAAGTGCGTAATTTTAACAAGTCAAAGAATGTTGCTTGGTATTTTTAAATAAGGTTAACACTCGGGTTAACACTTACGGTTTTTAGCTAAATCTGTTGTTCATAGATATTACTAATATTGGCTATTGCTGTGTAATTCTCCCTCGAGGCCTACAATGAAATTGTACCTAAATGGCACCTAAGAATCTTACAATAACTGTATAATAAAAAGAAGTTATATTACGTAATCCTACAGAAACATTTTTAAAAATGTGAGACTAAGCAGAATTTTTGTGGAATCAAACCAATTTTTAAAACGGTTTTTGTTAGCCCTCGCCTGTATTTATATTGTATTTTAAAATGAACCTATTATTATCAAATAAAATGCGTTATGTGAACGCTCCCTAAATCAGAGATTTATTTTATAACTTGTGGAATGTGTTTTTCTCGGTTTTCAGTGAGGTCATGGTGTCACTCCGGTAGCAGTAGATCCGGGCCGGAGCATTCCGTGTCGGAGCATTACCCCCTAACTCTTAGGAATGATAGTGACCTATCGTGACGGTTCACCATTATTCCTTACTTTTCCCGCTTCATTAAGCTCTTTCATAAGAGATTCCCATGGTTTTCTATGACGTAAGCAGCCTCCCTGCATTACCCGGGTTAATAAGTCCGCTCGCCGATTGGACATCCGGAGCCGCTAGCCGTAAGTGCGCTCTCGCGGCGAAAGACGGAAACTTTTCACATTGTTATCTAGCAATTATTTAATTTTATTGTTCGTTACTACCATAGTGTAAGTTATGTTACGTGAACCAATTGCGTGTAATATAGGTACGTTTCAGTTAACGGCCTGACTCCAAATTGCGATGCTTTTGTACGATTTTACGTTGTGATAATACAGTTGTTACTTTTAATCTTTACGCTTACGTATTTTTGTTAGTTGCTGTTGTATTTCTTAGACAATTTCACTTGTTTAATTACATTTTCTATTTCTTGACATTTAGAAAAAAATATCATCATTTAAATGATTATTGTAACACAGCTTTTGTTAGGTTGCTTAGGCATACATAACATAGACAATCAGTCCTTTTTTGTCTGGCTTTTACTGGTGCCAGAAAGGTTTAATCCACAACTACGCTCGGCAGAATCCATCCGGTAATTTTTCCCCTTTTTTAATCATCATGATCATCATCAGCCTATAACGGCCCACTACAGGACACAGGCCTTCCCGCACAGCTTAGCCATGGGGAGATTGGGGCGTAACCCACCACACGGGCCCAAAGCGTATTGGTGGGTGTTAACGCTAGCATCCTTAGAATTATTAATACATAGGGATATAAATGCGCCTCGACGTTCTCTCTTCCACATCCCTTTTAATTTATTCGGAAAAAAATATTTAACATATACATTTTAAAATATTATTTACAATAATAAAAGAAAAGAAAGTTCATTTATTTTCTCTCCACAAATGACATTAATAAATACAGATCTAGCATTTGTAGTGTGACAATTTGTCATTCGTGGGAGACTGGTGCCCATATAGGTTCGAAGACCTGTATGACGGGTCACTAGGCCCCCGATGATTACATGGCAAAAAAAAACAACTTAAAAGTATATTACAGTCCAGATTTAAGCTAGAGTAAAATTTAGAAACACAAGGCATAATGTATTTGTGGTGAGTGTCATATGAATAGATGTCATGTATTGTAGAGTGTGTGCGAGTTTGTGTGTGTATGTGTGTGCGTGTATGTGTGACCGTATTTTATTTGTTTACAACAAGTAACTGCTCGGTATCTGCATACGATAGTTTCTGTAAGTATTTTAGTATTCTCATTTTGCATGTCCATTTATTTTTGTTGTTTATATCAAGTATTTTGTGTAATTTATTGTATAGATATGGGCCCAAAAAAATTACAAATCGGATCTAGTCACTAAATGATTTCATCGTCGGTCATCTTTTACTGCTTTTGTAATAGTATGCTGCCGTAGAGTTATATGTAATATAAACAATTGCCGAACCGTTAAAACCTTACTTATTCTAAACAGATCTACAGTAGGGTACAAGTAATTTTTAAAATGCATAACTTTTAAAACAAATCTTTGCGCGTTCTAATTGAAGGTGGGTTTTAGCAGGCCCACCCCAGATCTCAATTCCATAGCACAGTATGGACTGGCACAAAGCATAATATACAGATTTTAGAATTGATTTCTCAGCAACGGCACGTAGTTTTTTAAAGACAAATATCAATTTTCGGATCCTATTGCATAATACGTTAATGTGGTATAATAATAGACAAGACTTGCTCGAACTGTATCTTGTCAAATAAACATTTGATCGTGCCATGTTTTAACGAAAGTACTTTGACCTCTGGAATAGGAATTATTTAGTTTTAGGTTTGTAAAGAAATACAACATAATTGTATAGACATTAAGTTCAGGTATCGACCTTCGTGCAAACGTTACAAAATACAGGCCGTTCACCAGATGTAAAACATCAAACCCAACTTTAGTTTGGAAGTGGTCGCGGCCATTTTGAAACAATGCTAATCATTGGTTGTCGCTGGTAGTTTGGTGGATTGCTGCAATTCTAATAATTTTACGATTGTTTAGGCCTTTTTTGTTTAATAACATTTCAAAACAATAGTTTATTAAGTTTAAGGAGTGTGCACGTCATCATCAGCTTATTATACGTCCCCACCGAGGGGCACGAGCCTACCCGTAAGGGGTGATTAGGCCTTAGTCGTCTACACTTCACGCACAATCTTTGAATCTCTTCGCAGACGTGCGTGAAGGTTTCCTCACGATGATTTCCTTCACCGTAAGAGCGTCGGATAACGTACATATAATTTCGAAAATTCGAAAACACGTTGGTACGTGGCGGGATTTGAAACACAGTCCTCCCGGTAGAAGGGCAACAGTCCACACCATTGCGCCACCGTCTCAGTGTGCACTTAATTTCTGCCAATTGCAAAATAGTTTTTTAGGAATATAAATTTCATTATGAGCTAAACATGTGTGGATATTGACTACCATTTTGAGTCGGGGCTTAACATGCCCTCCGTAGCACGGAATTGTCTTTCTTTTCGGACAATCAGATGATTGAGCCCGCATTGTCCTACCTAACCAAACTAAGAAAAATCGTGCAAAATGACCTTTCCCTTTAGAGCGTCGGTGGCCCATGGTGTAGTGTTGCCTTCCGACCTGGAGGGTGCAGGTTCAACTAGCCACGTACCAATGTGTTTTCGAATTTACGTTATGCGCACGCCTGCGAAGAGATTCAAAGGTTGTGCGTGAAGTCGGCCAATCCTCACTGGGCTCGCGTGGACGACTAAGGCTTATACACCCTTTACGGGTAGGCTTGTGCCCCTCGGTGGGGACGTGTAGTAAAATAGGCTGAATATGATGATGATATATGGACTTTATTAAGCTATGCACTTCGAATGCATTGATATTAGAAAGTTTGTTGGATTTCAACAGTTCGGACCACATGCATAACAGTCACTTTCCTATCATCGTCCGAATAATCGGATATCGTTACTAACTAGGGGTCCACGGGGAGTCGGTGAAATCGGCCACAAATGAGCCATGGGTGCGCGCGCGCCGTGAAATTGTGTAAGAAAGTGACCATGCTTCGCCGCCGGTGATCGGGACGCTGATACTTTACGCCGTTTCACGTTCTCACGATTTTCTTTAAGAACGTGAATACCGTCAAATAATATAATAGGGCGTCGGTGGCTTAATGGTGTGGACTGTAGCCCTCCTACCGGGGTCCGGGAGGGCTGAGGTTCATATCCCGCCACGTACCAATGCGTTTCGAATTTTCGAAAATAAATGTACGTTGTCTGACGCCCTTACGGTGAACGAAGACATCGTGAAAAAACCTGCGCACGCCTGCATAGAGATTCAAAGGTTGTGCGTGAAGTCGTCCGACCCGCACTGGGCCCGCTTGAACGACTAAGGCCTAATCACCCTATACGGGTAGGCTCGTGCCCCTCGATGAGGTCGTTTAATAATCTGGTGATGATGATACGGCCAAAAGTGTCTTGTAAAGACTTAATAGAGCATACATTAGCAATATAGTTTTGAGTTTGAGTTAATTGGTACCTCTGGCTCACCTACTTCTCCCTTTAACAGTTTATGCTTGGGTGGTGGGATGGGGTAACTACTCGTAAGAACTAGCTTTAAAAGGTTATAGCTATGTTCCGTGCTATGCGTGAGAAAGGCAGCAAGTTTTCGGAATACTGTTGTTTATATTTTCGGAATGACTTATTGCTGCAAGTGGACTTCACAGCTTCACCGGACAATTGGCGAGTGCAGATGGCTCTCAGCTCAAAAAAATATGAAACGAGCCTAAGGGTGTACTAGAGTGGGACGCGAACCTCGACTTAGGGCGTTGCAGGAGAGGTTAAATTTGTGTGATTTTTCCTAGTTTAGTCAATTTATATAAATTATTAATATCGCAGGCTGGATCACCTGATTGGCCGAAAAGAAAGAACGTAATCAGACTTGTTTACTATTAGTCCAAAAACATCAACATTACACAAGTCCTATAATTTACGGATATTACAGATATTTCTAGTTGCACAACATCCGACGCACATCGCCGGACTGTTTTTGAAGACATTCGCGTCGCGAGAGCAACTTTATCTGGGTTAATATTCACAAATGTTTAGTTTTTTGAGTAAAAGTGTATGTTAGAACGTCATTTATCAGTGCTTATGCGCGGCCTTCGGGGCCAGTTGTAAAGTAATTAAGACTTCCGAGACATAATATTTATACGTTTCACGGAACGTTAACATGAAATAAATTCAGATGTTACAATTAAATGCTAGTTAAATAATATACCTAATATTCGTTCGTTCAAACTACGAGCTTTTTAACCGCAAAGGTTTAAGTTTATTGGAGCTGGAATTACCGCGGCTGCTGGCACTAGATTTGCCCTCCATTTGTTTCTCGTTAAAATATTTAAAGTGTACTCATTAAGGATATGAGGCCTCGTAAGAGTCCCGTATCGTAATTTTTCGTCACTACTTCTCCGTGGAGTGGGTAATTTGCGCGCCTGCTGGCTTCCTTGGATGTGGTAGCCGTTTCTCAGGCTCCCTCTTCGGAATTGAGCCCTGATTCCCCGTTAACCGTGACAAACATGGTAGTCAATCAAACAATTCCGTATTGGTGCGGTTCAAAAATAGTTTCAATTACTACTACTTACATTTAATAACTCCCTATGCAATGATTTAATTCGTTTCTGACATAGTATATTATCTTATCTGTGTTTCTGACTGTTACCCTTTCCTTTCAAAAGAAAAGAAAATTCAGTGCTGGTGTATCTACTCAGCAGATGCATCCACTAGCAGGTCACTTGGGCCCTATAGGTTGAAAGGGGTCCACTGCTTGAGTAAGTCCTCAATGAAATATTTGACATAATTCACGACTGGCAGATAGGTTGAAGAAATAAGTCCCGATAAAATGAGAGAGCTACCCGTTCTCTAATAAACCTTGCGACACCCAAGGGAGGAATAGGGATGGACCACATTTCATTGTATAATTCGGATGTCTGTGATGGTAATGATGCAATTCTACACAGTCACAACCCACCGTAAGTTGTAACATTGATTGTACGAGTATTTAGCAATTTCATACAACAATGGAATGCAATCATGCACGTGGTATCTAAGGTTTTGAGTTCATCAATGATCAGGTTTCAGGAATGTGGAAAACTGGAAATGCATGTAATGGAACGTACTGCAAATATTTCAGTAATAGGGTTGTTACAAATCAATACTTTTTATTCAATTTTTCATATCTCATAAAAACCTTAATCGGTTTGTGTCCATGGCCGTAATGTTGGTATAAAAAAGTCATCAGCTTTATGACTCATAGTCGGTTGCGTGCCAGTATCTTTGTCCCTCGGTGTGACAATAGAATGGACATCATAAAATAACCAACGTACACATTGTTGTGTCGCGCTGGTATGGTCCCTGTGACAATAAAATAACCGGCCAGTTACATCACACGTCATAACAGTGTTGAATCCGACAATTAAAATAAGTACTGAGGAACGGGAAGATTTTTTTGGAAATAAGAATGTGTTAAGCCACAATGGTAACTTACATATAATATTTAAACTAGATAATGACCCATCATGAAATTTATAACGAAACATGTCATCATCAGCTTATTAAACGTCCCCACCGAGGGGCACGAGCCTACCCGTATAGGGTGTATAAGCCTTAGTCGTCTCGCGGGCCAGGGCGGGTTGGACGATTCCGCACAACCTTTGAATCTCTTCGCAGGCTGCGAGGTTCCCTCCGATGTTTTCCTTCACCGTAAGAGCGTCGGATAACGTACATATGTTTTTCGAAAATTCGAAGACACATTGGTACGTGCCGGGATTTGAACCACGGCCCTGCCGGTAGGAGGGCGACAGTCCACACCATTGAGCCACCGACGCTCTCGATGAAATATGTATGTAATAATTTTTTTACTTATGCTCAACTTAAAATTCGCTTACTGAAGTTACTAATCAACACACTTTGAAAAATAAAATTTTCAAATAGATGTTGTCAACAGTTTATGCTCATCAAAAGTAATAAATACAAAATCGTTAGATGCAAGTTAACAAGTCTTTATTTGTGTTGATAACAATAGCACCTGCCTGATATTCAAAGTAAACAATAACAGTCACCTACTTTTCTTACCACTGTTGTAGCCATCATGACTACTCTAATTCAACATACAGCATGCTGCATGTAGTCATGACTTAAATTATAAGTTTTGAGAAGTTATGAATACCTTCATGCCAAACGTAAATGCATATATACATCATGATTTGTTAATATTAGTTTTGTACAAATAGATTTTGTAGAAATCTAGGTCTATTAATGAAGGGACATGGTCACGCCACTCACACATCAAAATTTCACACCTGTAGTCAACGTATATGGAGCTGATTAACATAAAAATCCGGCACTAGCATTGAATGACATTGTTCATCTGTTTGACTTTGTGACAACAATAAATTGAACAGATTAAAAAAAACACAAATTCCAACCTGTAGGGCCGCTTTCTGTAATGCATGTAAACACCGTTCCGCTCCAGCTTTACGAAAATAAATAAACTCCAGTGAAAACTAAATATTTTGCGGTTCTTAATACTGGCAGCACTTTAACAATACAATCACATTTTTAGAAGAAAACCACATCACTTTTGAATTTGGAGCAACAATGGCACTTTTTGTTTCGTAAATTGAATTTGGAATGTGATGAGCGCACACGGTCTGCGGAATAGGCGAGCAGCGCGGCACTGACGCATCAACAAAGGTACTCGCAATGGTCAGCGGCGACTGGCCGAAGTAGAGGTAACAAATAACTATGAATTATCCACAAACGTTCGCCGTTATTAAATTATTAAACAGTACGCGATTGACGGATGGACAGACGTTACGGAAAGCGGATACCATATCGCGGATCTGTTTTAGGGACCGTGGTATGTAAATAAAGTGGCACAACGGTTATAGATGTTGTATTGTAAAATGTGCTGTTTGTAATCATTCGTTATTTGTAACAGTTGCATTCCTTTAATAGCTAATTTTACTTGTTTTACAAAAGGTACTTAGCATTTTATTTTTTAACATACTAATCTTAACATAAAATAAACATATTTGTGGACCCCACCTGGATAGGCCTGGATAGGATAGATTTATTAGTTCGGTGGTGGATATCTCCGGAATCTATTTATCAAAAATCAATAGCAAACTAACATATAGATTTTACCATTTCAAATTGAATGTTTTCAATGTAGGCTACAATTTGTTCGTGACAATTGACAAACGATGGAACGCGTGTGATTCGATGTTACGTCACAACTGCTATTCCATTGTTTCCACAGTTTGTTTGTAGTAGATCTCTGATTATGGTCACTTTTTTATTAAATAAAATATTTGTTGCTACACCGTAAAGCGTAACGTAGGAGGTATACTACGTTACACTTTCGTCAGTCCATCAGGACGGAGGGTATTTCTGATGGACTGACGACTTATACTACCTTACATATATTTATTTAAATTTGTATTGCTAATAATCTTAATTGTGAAATCGAATTTTTCATAAGTTGCAGACGTTAGTTACTTTATGTCTTGACTGTTACTTCACATAAGCGTAATAACAGCGTTACGTTTTCAAATAGGGATTATTTTGTATACATTCAAACGCAACAAATAATAGTTAGTTCCGTTGTCAGGTAATGTGTAATATTATAAAGCTATCGCAGTTGCATCGGTATTAGGCAACAAGCAATGCACCGCCAACCGCGTGGAACACTTCACTTTCTTGGTGAGAATCCACACCTTGTAGTGTTTTAAATCATGTTAATTGCTTTTATACTCAGACTCATATTTTGCCTTGGCAGATTGGTATAGAATTTGCACTTCCCCTAGTCGTCCCGCGGGTGACGCAAGAGTGACAAAACTTTTAGAAGAGAAGGGTAACAACACCATCTCATTAAACGTATCCTGTATGTGATAGTCCTATATGTAATGAAGACAGCAATGAAACTTATTCAATTATTTTGGTTTGATGCAAGCCAAGGCTTAACTATATATTTTCGAATAGTAATTACAATAACAAAACCAAACCACGAGAATTCTATGCCATCGAATCGAATAGCGAACAGAACAGAACACGATACCATTTCTTAAGAAAAAAAATGAGCCCAAACTAATTCGCTCAATAATTTAATAATAAGTAAGCGTGTCGCCTGCTTATTTCAGAAGTTGTGATGAAAATAACAGTAGCTGTGGATAGTTATAATATTGTTCCATCATTGTACAGCGACCATCCTCCGAGACGACAGATGAGGTCTCATAAACCAAGTAATTTCACTAGCTATAGTACCGAAACATAAAAGTGATATTACATGGGACGAATGTCCTTCACTTATTTTTGAGCTTAGTTCCTCATAAAAGCCAAAACTATATAAAGTTGGCAGAAATAATTTTCTACCAGCAGTTCACTTTCTTGGAGGGAATCTGGTATCCACGCTTATCTCATTATACCGTCTCGTCGCTCCGCAATAACGTTAATTGCTCGTTTGACGCCTGTATTAATAGGCTTGCGTTTTTCATCTAATTATAGGCAGTCACTAGATCACTCTCGTATGTTTAAAAATGTTCAAATAATTATTGGTGTGACTAGGTAATGGTGTAGACAGTGTAAGTATAACATTGGATTACGAATGACTGAAGGTTTACTGTTAGTAAAATTCTGCAAATATCACGCTTGATTCTATAATCATCATCATCATTTTAACCAAAAAGTATCCATAAATATTGTTATTCTCTGTGGTACTGTTAAAAAGCCTTATTATAAACAATACTGAACCCCGCCCTGCGCCCATCATGACATAAATTAGTTCTCTTATAAGTTCCCAGTCCTAATAGGCCGGCAACGCATTTTGTAGCTCCTTTGGTATTGCAAATGTCCATGGGCGGCAGTATTCACTTTCCATCAGGTGATCTGTCTGCTCGTTTGCCCCTATCCCATAAAAAAAAAATTTATGTAGCCCTCTTCCTGAAACAAGTGCATGACACATGACACGATATCTGACACTGGATGCCTATCTAGAACAATTAGTATTAAAGCACAATCAGTATTACAGCGTAGTACGAGTATCTATAGCTGAAATTATGACGATAATTGCACATCCTAGCTTTGAATATAAGCAAGCATTCATTTTAAGTTCGTGATTGAGTTTTGGTAGGTAATTCAGAAACATTCGTCGGCCTTTAGCCCGTGAGATCTGGAAGGTCACAAACTGCCAGATCATTTGTCATTATTGGGCTAGATACTATGTGTAGACTATTGTGGTTGGTAAAGATCCAAATTACCATCTGGGACTCAAACTAGAACCGATGGGGCGGAAAGGTTCTCGAGTTAATCCATTGAACGCCGGAGTCCAGACACAATAGAAATCTATTGTCTGGTGCCTTAAGGCGTCATTGGCGGTCAAAGGGTTAAGTTAACGTAACGGAAAATCACGTAGGCCGACCCCCAACCAGATGAATGGATGACTGGTTATGGTGGCGGGTAGCAGAATCGATGTCCTTTTGTCTGAAGAATGAGTATTACATATCCTTGTCTGAGAAACTATAATAATTTTACAGACTAATTTATGAGAGCGTACGATGTATAAAGTCTGCGTGACTAATCACTTTCTTCAAGAGAATTTCAGTATTAGCTTGTAAAATTAAAATTTATGATTTTCACACTTGTTGGGGATTTCAGTAATATACCAAAACATAGGTGGTTCTGATTTATTCTTTTGAATGCCAGCGTCAGTTACATAAGACATTACCGGGTATAAGAGACCTAACATGTTGGTCTCCTTCAATGCCGCTCTGTCATGGTCAGGCGTATCACTTACCATCAGATAAGTATCCTGGCGGTCCTGTTCACTTCGTAACATAAAAAATATACGGATTTAACAGTTTCAAATTGTCTATCCACTTTATCACATTCAGGTGGACTGTCATATTAGTTATTTATTAAGAATAACTAGTGCAGGAGATCCACATCTACAAACACTGTGAAACAGTCACAGTGTGTGTACAGTTACCACTGATGGTCGTGGATCCAACCTATTATCCAAATGGTAATGCACCATTAAATTTTTCTTTATGCCATTACCGATACCGTCTTTAACGCACTCACAAGTCTATCCGCTGTAAGTGAGGACACCCGGTCATTTAGAAAGCCAATTTGGCGAATGAAGTATCCAAATCCGCTTTCCCTGCAGCTAAAGAACAACTGTTCGATGGTTACACTTTGGCGTGGCCAACTTGGAAAACCGGCGTATAACGAACGGTCTAGGTATTAGTTGGATGGCTAATTTAACCAGATGGCTGCGACAATATAATATTGAAAATAAAGCTGCAAAAACACATGAACATTTTTGTATAAGTTAACAAGTTTTATAACGCGGAAGCAATCAAAGCACAATCATCGCATCATTCAATTAACATTAGGCCACCGACCACAAACGGTTACAATCAAAAGCCAAAAGTAGCGCAAGTATATTTTTTCCTTTTGTAATGCTCTCAAGATGTTATGCAAAGTCGAGACACGTTAAATCTTCGTAAACCACGAATCCACCCCGGTTTATATAACTGCATTTACATGTCAGTTTGTATGTAGTACATAACTACTTGTGCGTATATTTGGCAGCAAGTTTGTTACGGAGCTCTATTTAGTCATGCTTGCCAGTTCAGAAATATAATATATATCTTCTTGCATTAATTAAATAAAACACGTGCGAGTTTTTCTTTTAATTTTGAAGAATGAAGTCCAACAATTCACTCGTATTTTGTGTTTTGATCAAGACAAGCCGGCTGACTAAGCTTTTGTTTTTGAAATGTTTATTATTTTACCTTAATTCAAATACATATTTCTCAAAGCGTGTATATACTACTCCATCTTTACTATTTCTATTTTGTGGTTTTTACTATTTCTATTTTGTGGTTTTTACTATTAATGTTTGTCTTAACTATCAAAGTCGAGATTTTTAGCTTTGGTAGTTATGCTACCAAAGTTAGTATCTCGAGAAATACCTACATTAAAATTTATTTCATCATCATCATCAGCTCATTAAACGTCCCCACCGAGGGGCACGAGCCTACCCGTATAGGGTGATTAGGCCTGAGTCGTCCACGCGGACCCAGTGCGGGTTGGACGACTGAAAATTTATTTAATTTAAAAAAAAACTCAAGAGTACCTATATATACAGAAATATCAAAAATATCGTATGTGCATAACATAGTTTCCTGATTTGTTTTCAAAATTTACATAATATTTATAACCAATGAGGGTTTTTGCAATGTAAAACCTCACTAGATGGCGCTACGTTGGTGAAAGGTCTAGGATAATTTCGATTGGTCACTGATGTTTGTAGTGACATTAAATATCCAAATGTCACGCGAATAACCAATGGGAAGAGAGCAACTTGCTATTATACTTGACAGATTATTAAATTACAAATACCCTCATTCATAATAACAATGTTACAATGATAAGCACCAAAGAATTAAATTTTACATTATCTTTAAGTGATCATGGCGCTATTGTCTTTACCTTTTTGATTTGTTTTTATGTAAATATAAATTTACAATGGTACATATTTTTAAATGAAAATGTGCCTAAAAGCGCGTGCGTACGTGATACTCTTGTATAATTACAATCGTAAATATAATCTTCACGTTTAGTTTCATTACCGAGCTCAGAAATGCTATGACTCATACAACAATCTGGAAATAGTGGTAGCTCATTGCATCTACGGCGGAACAATGCGACAACTCCAATTTAATACTGCTAGTAATTAAGAAGATAATGTAACTTAACCTAAAGGATTAAGACTTCAATTTAAATACAGCTACAAGAAACGTTTGGCGGAGTTTTGCACCAAGTGCAGTCTATCGGATAGCGATTGACAGCACGTTTGTTCTATTTGTAACCGCTTTTAATTTCCTAACAATAGCCTGATGTCTTGGGTATGAAATAAATTAACATCAGTTCATCAGTTGCAGAGTTCGAATTTGGTACGGTTATTAATGGGAAGGAATTGTAAACACTTCACATATTTTAAGGATTTAGGTATTAACTATAAAAATGCTCACACTTTTACAGGGTTTCTAGTATATTAAATCAGTTTCATTATATCCAATAGGTTATCTTTTTAATGATAAGTGGTGTTTTATACTTGGGCAAACAAATTAGATATCATCCCGTGAAACAGGAGTGTTATGCACTTTTGTGTTTCGGGTGACGGGCGCAGTTCAGTTCATCAGTTGTTGGTCGCCTTTAATGCCGCTCTGTCATGGTCTGGCGTATCACTTACCATCAGGTGAACGTCCAGACCGTCATGTACACTTATGACAAAAAAAAACAAACACTCGGGAGTAATTCTCGCCCGAGGACCTTATATCGGGATCAATCACACGATAAAAACTGACAAAATGATTACTAGTTAGTATCTGACCTACTATTCTAGACTGACTTCTACAAAAGCAAAAAAAAACAGGTAATGAGAAAACAAGTATGTACCCAAAAAAAAGTGTAAGTGATTAAAAATCGCTTAGTGTTTAATTACAAGTGTAGGTACTTACTGTCTCATGGAGCCCCATCTGCGATGCGGCAGGTTCTCTTGGTGGCTACGGGACAATACGAACACAACGTGAGAAGCAACGCAAAAGTGCAACAACACAAAAATAGAAACCAAAATTAGCTAATATATTAAAAGAGAGAAAAAATATATTTTTTTTAAAGTGCAAAAATGAATAAATAAAATATTCAAAATTATATAAAAATAACCATAATAATAAAAGTTTTTTTAATTACTTATTAATACACAATTTTGGTATTAAAGCTAAAACAGATTTTATTATTTAATTTTTGACTTAACCTCCAGGTTAAAGTAAGCATGGACATTGCATAATTATTATACTTCATATAACTTAATTGAAACACAAGCAAAACTATTCTAAGTTCAAATAAATAAAAGGCAAACCACCTCGTTTCAAAAAGCCTTAAAATGTATTGCCATGATTTTTCTATACGGAAATTATAAATAAAATACGAGGTCGCACAGTAAAGGCAATGCAAATAAAATATACGAGTAAGAGGCGTGTTGAATGCATTGAGACACACATTAAAAGAAGGTTACAGAATACCAAATTAAACCCATAAATGTGATCGAAGTAACAAATAGAAAACTGGAAACAAATATAGACATAAATTTATATAAAAAAAAGTATGGAGCAAAAATAGTACTCAACTCATTCCTATCCCTTGCTAATTTTCAATTTACCAGAAATAATTTCCGAGGAATATTAAATGAACAAAACAGTACAACAATATTAACAGTTATATCAAATCTTTCATCAAACCTTGGTGGTGTCCTTCGCAGACTGGTTCGTGTCCATGAGTGCCTGTTGAGGTGACTGCCTGGACTCCTCGTGCCATTTTCTGTTCTGTTAACAAGATAAGTCACATTAAAACATAAATATAAAAACTTACCTAATGGACCATCGTTACAGGTTAGCCCCTAACCACGTATCAGTAGGCAGATTTTTATTGGTTTTCGAGTGTAATACATTGGATTAAAATCAAAGTTCTCTTGGTTTCTGATGGACCAGAACCTGGTTATGGGTAAATGTTGGACAACGTGCAGGGACGTCTCAATTGGCAGTGACTGATATAGTGATACTATTGATCCTAAAAAGGAACAACTACAATGGGCATTATCTATAGAAATGCCACTAATTATTGCAACATGATCGAAGATTTCTGGTGTTGCCACCACTTAACGCTATATTTCGCATTTTGACGTATTACAAATTACCGCGTTTAAAAGCGTTAGCCGTTAGTGTGGCCCCTGCATTACAGCTTCACAGATTCCTGTAGATTTGAGTAGTGCCTATCAGCGTTACCATCACGTACTCGGTTGCTTTCCTCCTAAACATATACTAGGTTGCTTAGGCCTTCCTGCAGAGCCCTAAGACAAGGTACGAGTTTACTCTGGGACGCCCTTAGGTTCCATACTTTTTAAGACTGAGAGCCATTTTCGCTCAACATATTACCGATGTAGCTGTGAAGGTCATCAGCAAAAAAAACTTCAGTCGATAAGTAGGGAGATAGCTCTTAGCCTAAAAGAAAGAATATAGTGGGAAGATAGGGAAATATTTACCTTTAAATAGTCTCATCTATCATCGTCAATAACGGAATATTTTAAGCCTACCGCAGTTAACGAGTATACGTTATATTCCAAAATATTAATGAGAGCAATTAGTAACGTTGTAACGGGAAACTTGTTAAACTATGTAGCGACTTGGAGTAGTGCCATGAAAAGCATGCTTGGTTACCACGGGTATATTAATATGTTTTCGTTTTGCGGCTAGTTTGATAGACTTCTCAGGTAGACCTGACGGCTGGTGAAAATGCGTAAATGGTATGCATTTTAATTTGTTTCATTTTTCCTGTTGATTTTGGTCTTAGAGGCCGCAGGTTTGAATCCCGCCACGTGTGTGTTTTCGAAATTATATGTACGTTATCCGACGCTCTTACGATGAAGGAAAACATCGTGAGGATACCAGCGCACGCATGCGAAGAGATTCAAAGGTTGTGCACAAAGTCGGCCAATCCGCACTGCACCCGCATGGACAACTATGGTACACCCTTTGAGTATAGGCTCGTGCCCCTGGATGGGGACGTTTAATGAGCTGATGATGATGATTGTTTGAAGGCTAAATTAACACAAACCAGAAATAAATTTTAGCATGGCAAGCACTCTTGATGTTAACAAATCTGGTTGTCCACGACCGCATTACTGAAAACTGGGTGCTTGTAATAACATGTTGTTCACAGAAGTCTTTTATTGTTTGATATCTGAACAGTGAACTGCGTTGGTGTACTGTTCTGGGATCATTACAACAGAGCAAGGAATCGTTATGACCGGTGTTAAGCATAATCACATACGGAAAGTTTTTATGGGCACATTGACTGGATTAATGTTGCTTCTTGAAACGTTTATGCCGGATTCATTGGCACTGAGAATAGTAACAATTGTCGCTTTTAATTATAGTGATTTGATATTTTATTTGATAAAATATGTTACCGAATTGCTTAGAAACGAACTAATTGCATCTATATTTAGATTAGCTTTATCAGCATCATCATCAGCCTGTAACGGCCCACTGCATGGCACGGCCTTCGAACACAGTGTAGCTATGGCGAGTTTGGGCCGTAACCCCACACGCGTTATATGGAAAAAAAATGAAATGAGAACCAACTACATCTGCTCATGGTGCATGTAAGGTAAAGTAAGGTTTGTTATTTAATAAAATATCAACCTTAGGTCGATGAATGAAAAAGTATAAATTCGTGATATTGCAAAAACAATCGAAAAATGGTTCCGAATGCAGTGACAGCACACATAGGTACACATATTTCGAATGAGCGTACATTTACCTAAACAAAGAGTACAAACTGTATTTCTTTAGCGGTTCGTTTTTGAGGCACGGGTGGCGTATCTACTTTTATATAACACGAATATTATTATCATGCCTTAGGTGATACACACACCTATATACTTCTTCTTAAGTATTTTGTGTACACCTAATAATACTTTAAGATTTAGGTATATTTTATAAGTTTTAAAATAACCTAAATTTTTCGTTAATTAAGTTCAACGTAAGCAGTTTATAGCAGGATGCTGTTTTATTCTAAATGAAAGTATAAACACATTACTTCTAAATACATTTATAAATAAAAAGTTTGTTAAATTCAGGTGTGGCCTACGACTTTTTTATTACCGCATCATTCAGTACTAAAACGTTGCTATTTTTAAAGGTAGTTCATGATATTGGTCTCCATCTATTTAAACGCTAACGCTTACGTAATAGTATATTAATGATTTGTATTCGCGGTTGACTATAAAATCATAAATATAGCTATTTATGGCCATCGTGGCGGGTTAGGGCCAATATCCTCCTTAGAGAGTTTACAGTACATACCTATTTAGTTACATAAAATTTGTCAGCATCTCAGCTCATTATGCGTCCCCATCTGTGTTGCCACTCAGTTTTAGAAAAAGGGCGTTTTGAGAAGTTAGAAAGGGCTAGCTTCAGCATCAAAGATTTGCTGTTCTAGAAATACTGAAATAATCCTTTTAGAAAGCCGTTTTTTAGAGCTTCTAATAATTTTTCATCATGAGTATCATGACTGATGAAACAGCAAAAAAGTACTGTCAAAAACATCATAATTTGGTAATATTTTTAAAACAGTGAAAAAGAGCTAGATTGCCCTTTTCGGGCTATTTTGTTACAAAAGGAGTTCACGTATACTTAAAAGTGCTAGATCTAGCCACAAAGGGCTAAGGTGGCAACACCTGTAAAGAGGATCCACGCGGGACCAGTGCGTATTGGCCGTCTTTACGCACAAACTTTGAATTTGTTGTAGGCGTGCGCAGATTTCCTCAATAATTCGAAGTTTCGATCGTGCGGGTTTACACCTGCACCCTCCAGATCGAAAGGCAACAGTTCACACCCATGACCTACCCACGCCCTTAAACTTTCTCAATTACAATAATTTTCAGGCTTTTAAAAACCTAAGTTACAGTGGTAAAATGAGTAAGAGTGTAGTGTCTGGCATTAAATAATGGAGACCTATGTCAGTAATTGACTACGACAGTTTGAAGAGAGATTTACTATAGACTTGATAACACTAACGCGTTCGCTGGTGCATCTGCATCGCCCTCCCGTAGCATTCGAAGTTCTCGGCATCGGAGATGGAATTCCCGGGCTGGAGTCCGGTTGGGTCCACCTGGCTGGCTGCTTCTGTGCCGTTCTGTAACATTTAAAAATAAAATATAATTGGTTATAATATACCACTCATTGTTACGTACTTTTTATGAACGGGAATTTATTTTGTATGGGACTAGTTAGCTGTGACGTCATTGCTTACTATCATCAATGACCTTATATTTATTGGTTTCAATATATATAAAATAAAATCGCGAAAAAACATCTTATAAAAAAACCGCGCTTTTATAAAAATACAATTTGGTATTTTATTGAGGATGTTAGGAGAAATTTAAGAGAAAACGGTACATTATGATTTCTAGCATCCTACTGCAGGGACTGACATTCGTGAAGAAAATGGCCGTTGGGAGTATGAGCCAAAAACCACCATAAGGGCCCAACGCCTTACATGGGTTAACGACTGCCATCCTATGATGCCGGGACCAAAGTTTTAACGTGACTTTCGAAGTATGAAGGGCAGGGTATAATTTTATGGGTCAATCATCCGACGTCTATTGCGAGTCAGCGAGCGTCAACAGAAAGCACTAGCCGCCTCCATCATTGAGCCTTCCTTAGGTTTGATTACAATTCTGTTATATTTTTGGATACTAAGAAATAAACTACAAGTTATTTGTGATGAACTGGTTTAGTAAGGGTTAAAATGTTACTTACGAGTAATTATGGGACAAATATATATATGTAATGGATGGTTGACATGTTTTTATAAATAGATACTGTAAAGAAAAAGGAAGGAAAATGCTTAGTTTTCCATTCAAACTATATTTTTAAACTTGAAACAGTGATAAAAGTGATTATTACTTAACCCAAAAAAGTAATTTATCACAGAGGCACATACTCAGTTAACGTACATCACGGGTAAGATAACTGTAATGAAATATCTTAAAAGCAAAGTCTTAGTAGTTTATCAAACTAAAAAGGCGAACACTAGGGTTGTGAGGGTTGGGCGTACTATGATATTGTCTTAACCTTGGAGGCTTCGATCGATGAGAAATGGAATTGATGGCGGCAGCAATTATATCTAAATATACCAATCGCATGTCAATACACACGATACAATAATGAACATCGGTTCCCAAGAATTTACAGTGATTCGTAATTGCAGTTTTAAAACAATGCTTCAGGACAAATCTAAATTACGTTTTTATTGCTTGCAAGTCAATATCACATAAACCGACCGCATTTATGTAGACATTTAGGTTGTGAGCACTAGACACCGGGGAAAGTACTAAAACCATTTAACGAGAGTCAGGGGGGCTAGTTCAGCAGTGAAGTGATGATGAAAACGGTAAATAAAACTGTCTGCAAGATCGCTTTTCGTTTACATATATACAAAATTCTCCAAAATTCCTTTATAAAAATTTGACGAATATTGTTAATACGAGTATGAATTCTCTATTAGACGGGATCCAAGTCAACCTGTCCAAGATGCATCTGGCTAAATAAAAACCATGGCTTTGTCGACCTGCTTGTAATTATTAATCGGCGACAAAATCTTTATTTATTGAAGGCGTCTTAGTTCAGAACGTTTTCTTTTTTTTTTTTTATTGCTTATGTAGGCATACGAGCAGGCGGCCCATCTGATGGAAAACGGTAACCGCTACTCATGGACAACTGCAATGCTAAGGGCAAAGCCATGCCGCTGCCTATCAAGAGGAAAGGGCTCTCTTGAAACCTCGTTTGAAGAAGGACATGTCGTAGTTATTAGGGAATACCGTGGCTGGGATGTCATTCCATAATTTGCATGCACGCGGAAGGAACGATCGCTGGAAACGAACGGTTTTGGAAGCGAAAGTTTCCAGGTGGAACGTACGTGTCAGAACAGCGTCATAACATGGTTATTATATGTAGGTATGATGTAGACTTTACCTGTAGTTTCCTGGCAGGTTCNTCGAACACAGTGTAGCTATGGCGAGTTTGGGCCGTATACCCCACCACGCGTTATATGGAATAAAAAATGAAATGAGAACCAACTACATCTGCTCATGGTGCATGTAAGGTAAAGTAAGGTTTGTTATTTACGATTCAAACATGTTTAATTATATATAAGGAAATCAGGAAATCTAATAAAAATATCAAACTTAGGTCAATGATGTAAAAAGTACAGGTACCAGGTACAGGTTCCGAATGCAGTGACAGCACACATAGGTACACATATTTCGAATGAGCGTACATTTACCTAAACAAAAGAGTACAAACTGTATTCTCTTTAGCGGTTCGTTTTTGAGGCACGGGTGGCGTATCTACTTTTATATAAACAGAATATTATCATTGCCTTAGGTGATAACACACACCTAATCATACTTTAAGATTTAGGTTATATTTTAATAAGTTTTAAAAATAACCTAAATTTTCGTTAATTAAGTTCAACGTAAGCAGTTTATAGCAGGGTGCTGTTTTATTCTAAATGAAAGTATAAACACATTACTTCTAAATACATTTATAAATAAAAATAGTTTGTTAAATTCAGGTGTGGCCTACGACTTTTTTATTACCGCATCATTCAGTACTAAAACGTTGCTATTTTTAAAGGTAGTTCATGATATTGGTCTCCATCTATTTAAACGCTAACGCTTACGTAATAAGTATATTAATGATTTGTATTCGCGGTTGACTATAAAATCATAAATATAGCTATTTATGGCCATCGTGGCGGGTTAGGGGCCAATATCCTCCTTAGAGAGTTTACAGTACATACCTATTTAGTTACATAAAAGATTTGTCAGCATCTCAGCTCATTATGCGTCCCCATCTGTGTTGCCACCTCAGTTTTAGAAAAAGGGCGTTTTGAGAAGTTAGAAAGGGCTAGCTTCAGCATCAAAAGATTTGCTGTTCTAGAAATACTGAAATAATCCTTTTAGAAAGCCGTTTTTTTAGAGCTACTAATAATTTTTTCATCATGAGTATCATGACTGATGAAACAGCAAAAAAGTACTTGTCAAAAACATCATAATTTGGTAATATTTTTAAAACAGTGAAAAAGAGCTAGATTGCCCTTTTCGGGCTATTTTGTTACAAAAGGAGTTCACGTATACTTAAAAGTGCTAGATCTAGCCACAAAAGGGCTAAGGTGGCAACACCTGTAAAGAGGATCCACGCGGGACCAGTGCGTATTGGCTGTCTTTACGCACAAACTTTGAATTTGTTTGTAGGCGTGCGCAGATTTCCTCATATAATTCGAAGTTTCGAAAAGACATTGGTACGTGCGGGGTTTACACCTGCACCCTCCAGATGAAAGGCAACAGTTCACACCCATGACCTACCCACCCTTAAACTTTCTCAATTACAATAATTTTCAGGCTTTTAAAAACCTAAGTTACAGTGGTAAAATGAGTAGTGTCTGGCATTAAATAATGGAGACCTATGTCTAGTAATTGACTACGACAGTTTGAAGAGAGAGATTTACTATAGACTTGATAACACTAACGCGTTCGCTGGTGCATCTGCATCGCCCTCCCGTAGCATTCGAAGTTCTCGGCATCGGAGATGGAATTCCCGGGCTGGAGTCCGCGGTTGGGTCCACCTGGCTGGCTGCTTCTGTGCCGTTCTGTAACATTTAAAAATAAAATATAATTGGTTATAATATACTACTCATTGTTACGTACTTTTTATGAACGGGAATTATTTTGTATGGGACTAGTTAGCTGTGACGTCATTGCTTACTATCATCAATGACCTTATATTTATTGGTTTCAATATATAAAAATAAAATATCGCGAAAAAACATCTTATAAAAAAACCGCGCTTTTATAAAAATACAATTTGGTATTTTATTGAGGATTTAGGAGGAAATTAAGAGAAACGGTAATTATGATTTTCTACCATCCTACTGCAGGGACTGACATTCGTGAAGAAAATGGCCGTTGGGAGTATGAGCCAAAAACCACCATAAGGGCCCAACGCGTTACATGGGTTAACGACTGCCATCCTATGATGCCGGGACCAAAGTTTTAACGTGACTGTCGAAGTATGAAGGGCAGGGTATAATTTTATGGGTCAATCATCCGACGTCTATTGCGAGTCAGCGAGCGTCAACAGAAAGCACTAGCCGCCTCCATCATTGAGCCTTCCTTAGGTTTGATTACAATTCTGTTATATTTTTGGATACTAAGAAATAAACTACAAGTTATTTGTGATGAACTGGTTAGTTAAGGGTTAAATGCCGTTACTACGAGTAATTATGGGACAAATATATATATTAATGGATGGTGACATGTTTTTATAAATAGATACTGTAAAGAAAAAGGAAAGAAAATGCTTAGTTTTCCATTCAAACTATATTTTAACTTGAAACAGTGAATAAAAGATTATTACTTAACCCAAAAAGTAATTTATCACAAGGCAATACTCAGTTAACGTACATCACGGGTAAGATATCTGTAATGAAATATCTTAAAAGCAAAGTCTTAGTAGTTTATCAAACTAAAAAGGCGAACACTAGGGTTGTGAGGGTTGGGCGTACTATGATATTGTCTTAACCTTGGAGGCTTCGATCGATGAGAAATGGAATTGATGGCAGGCAGCAATTATATCTAAATATACCAATCGCATGTCAATACACACGATACAATAATGAACATCGGTTCCCAAGAATTTACAGTGATTCGTAATTGCAGTTTTAAAAACAATGCTTCAGGACAAATCTAAATTACGTTTTATGCTTGCAAGTCAATATCACATAAACCGACCGCATTTATGTAGACATTTAGGTTGTGAGCACTCACCGGGGAAAGTACTAAAACCATTTAACGAGAGTCAGGGGGGCTAGTTCAGCAGTGAAGTGATGATGAAAACGGTAAATAAAACTGTCTGCAAGATCGCTTTTCGTTTACATATATACAAAATTCTCCAAAATTCCTTTATAAAAATTTGACGAATATTGTTAATACGAGTATGAATTCTCTATTAGACGGGATCCAAACCTGTCCAAGATGCATCTGGCTAAATAAAAACCATGCTTTGTCGACCTGCTTGTAATTATTAATCGGCGACAAAATCTTATTTATTGAAGGCGTCTTAGTTCAGAACGTTTTATTTTTTTTTTTATTGCTTATGTAGGCATACGAGCAGGCGGCCCATCTGATGGAAAACGGTAACCACTACTCATGGACAACTGCAATGCTAAAGCCATGCCGCTGCCTATCAAGAGGAAAGGGCTCTCTTGAAACCTCGTTTGAAGAAGGACATGTCGTAGTTATTAGGGAATACCGTGGCTGGGATGTCATTCCATAATTTGCATGCACGCGGAAGGAACGATCGCTGGAAACGAACGGTTTTGGAAGCGAAAGTTTCCAGGTGGAACGTACGTGTCAGAACAGCGTCATAACATGGTTATTATATGTAGGTATGATGTAGACTTTACCTGTAGTTTCCTGGGCAGGTTTCCTGGTGATGAGCGTGGCGACTTCGTCCTTTGGAACACGCTGGGAGCCATCATGGCCGGCACCTTCACGTCTGAAAAAAGATAATTCAAAATTAAAGATTTGTTAAACTTGAGCTGTATCGATTCAAAATAAGGCTTCTGATAGCAAACTCGAAAAACAGAGCTTTGTGTAATTGGTGGAATGAACATCTTTTGTTTACAAAAGGCGTTAATGACAAACCATGCCGGCATTTATATTTTCAAAATGTATGTTATGCCGTCTCTTTTACATTGTTTATAAACGTGAAACGTACGGAAACTCTGCCGTGCCCTTGGCGGGGGCCAAGACTTATAGGAGTTCTGTAAGAGGTACCTAAGGGTACAAAACATTCAGCAGCAGGGAATTACTATTTTGGAATTCTATAATCTCCATCCCATCCACCATGTGGAGATTGTGGAAAAACATGTAACTATCGTGGATTAGGCACAAATCAGTGGACTGTCTCGGGGTCGTCAGTACCTGTTAACTAATTTTAGGATCACTAAGTGTACATTTAAGTAGCTAACAATATGCATTTAATTTCAACATATGACTAGTTAAGTTGTACTCGTATTAGTTTTCTAAAGAGAGTGGACGTTGTCTACATAATTTACTGAATATTCGCCGATATTAAATGATATATTGACGCTTAAATAACTATTATCAATATTAGATAAAGGAGTAGCGTAGATAAAGTTGATTATGACATAACTTGGCGTCGATCCATACAGATAAAACGTTCATTTAATAATGTAATTTCCTATTTATTTTGCGGAACTTATTAGACATATATTTATAGAAATATTACGTTCAAATTGATAGGTTGTGCTCACTCAACCATTCATATTTCATAAAAAGTAGGTTATAATTATATATAATATTTACACTTCATTCCATTATAAACTCTTTGTTTTGATTTGGTCGTATAATTTTTGAATGTAAGCAATTTATAACAAGGAAATTATTCTTATATAGAATGCTTAGTTGCAGGTGTTTATGATGTCCTAAATTTATCAATTTAAAGTTTATTGCCAAATAACTTTAATATTAAGTCATCATAAACACTGGAATTTTCTTCTTAATTCATGGTCATTCATAGTCTATGGCTAAAGGCTATCGACTCTTGTTCAAAGCATCCAACTGTAACCTAAAACGCTGGTCTAAGAATTATCTCTTCCTATCGCAATCTACAGCTGAAAATAGGGGTCCCATTCTGCGCAAGACATCTCGGTCTTCCGCTTTCTCATCGAACCTCAGCAGCGATTTGAAAAGTCATCAGTCCATCGACCCCAGATATTTTATGGTTCTTAAGCCTACATTTTTATTGACCACAGTGCGCACCATACATCGTTTGATGCAAAACCCTGAAGTAACCACAGCAGCAGCCGGCCAACCAGCACCAGGGACTCCCACCACGCCTTGAGAAGCCACAGGAGCTCGAAGGCGTCGCTCTTCGAAACCACCACCAGTTCAGGCATCGACATTACCATAACACATGTTGTACACTTCACTTCACTCATGTGTTAACGAAACTTGTTATGCTTATAAAGTATATATTGCCTTTTAAATATGCAGATCATGTAAGAGCATTCATGGAAGTTCGAAATTTGAAGAAAGATAAAAACTAAGAAGAGCTGCTTAGATTTTTCAATTTAAATAATAAATTTAATTATCACAATTGACGTGTATATAGTTACTCGATGATCAAGTAATAAATGAATGGTTAACAATTTAGCAGAAAGTTTATAACACTCCGTTCGCAATCCATTCTGTTTTCTTAAAGTCAGTTTTCTAGAGCGTAACGTCTGTAATGCAATGGATTGCTAATATGGAATGAAATATGGAATTTTTATATCATAATGAATTAGATATTTTTTATAGCCGGTGGTGACTGGCAACCAATGGAAGAAATTGATTTGTTTTTTTCTTATATTTTATGTAATACGTATTGAAATTTGTTTCAAAAAAGAAAAGTAATTTAATAGTTTTTACCTATAAATTGAGATTCCTAGCTTTAAAGTTCCTTGTTAATGTGTCTAGTTTCTCCAAGGTCTTAACATATATAATCAATAAGAAGATTGAGTATCGCTATGCATTCCAGGTTGGTCCAATATACGTGTTAGAGGGACCTAGGATCATCGTGTATCATGGGCAGGTAAGATTGGCTTCCATCTTACAGTCTGTTTAATGGGACCTTTAACACCCCGAAATGTTACTTCTTCATATGGTGTGAGGATACAGTTGATTATCATTATGCTAAAATGCTAAAACCGTTGGAGAATCAAAGATTAATTTCAGAGTTACCTTACAGCAGTATACATACTACTTATAGGTTCGAATTCTTTTGCATACTTTAAGCCTTTAGTACTGCACTGCTTTTGCACTCTTCTGCCAACACTTCAAACTACAGCAATGCGTTGGTTCTATTGAAACTACTTCAAAAGGCCGTATTTCATGGCGCCACTAGGAAATGGACAAAAATATAATAGAAATACTCTTAAATAACTATTGACTGTTAAGCTATAAGAAAATCTACGAATACGATCATTAAGTTTTAACATTTTCGAAACACGAGAAGGGAACTAGTTCAAAAACAACTGTTTACCGATCTCTTTGTAGAAAGTGTACAAATGCACCTCGACAAATACGAGTATGACAAGAATGCCGGAATAGCGGTGCAAGCCACGACCGACTGTTGATGGCAAACCGATCGGCTAACATACCGTTTTATATTAACGTTACCGTTTCCACTATTAACACAGTTTCTCATATTTATATTGATTTGCAGATACTCGGTTATAGTACTGTTATTATGGGATATGCGTTTGGAAATCAAGTTCGACTTTATCACCACTTACTCGTACATTTATCACAATTTAACATCGGTTGTTGGAGTAGTTACTCGGAAATGGTCACTCTTAACGATATGTGTTAGTTACTTCTGTTTTTTTAAATATAACTAGTTTATATTATATTATCTGTGATAAAACTAAATAGTTTAATACATGTATGTTTTGTCGTGAATAGTCTCGTAAGAAATTTATTGAAAAAAATATATGTTATTTCGTTTTCAAAATGCAAGAACAAGGTATTAGTTTTGTGTAATATGAGGCAAATGAGCATACGGTTCACCTGTTGTTAAATGGCACTGGACCGCCATAAACATTTGTAGTGGTTCTAGGGTTGAGAATACCTACAATTTTTTAGAACACCAGGTCATATCATTCCAGAAACGTTTCCAACTTTTGATTGAAAACGAAAGTGGGTAACAGGTTTCCAAGTTTAGTTATACCTAAGTGTCAGATAATACTGTTATTAGTCAGATATTCTAGTGGACATCTCGTAGAATATTATATACAATACTAGCCTTTGCGTGCGACTTCGTCCGCGTGGAATAGTTACTTTGGCCAAACAAACAAACTCTTCAGCTTTATAATATATTATATACAATATTAATTACGATCTCTGCACAGGAATCTATAAACTTAATCATTTGTGTAATTCTAGCACCTTTAAGTGGAACTGATAAGCAATATGTATATGGTACATATCAATTAATATCTGATTGAGACGTTATTTTAACCCGAAATACAATTTAAATAAGGCAGTTTTAAGAAAATGTGTAATTTGTATTCCACGCAATAAAGAGATTCATACATATTTCATGAATGGATTGACAATATTTTTCTAGAATTGATTACTTTCAGAATCTATAAGTAGCTACAATTTATTTACAATTAGTTAACATAGATACAACTAATTTAATTTGGTATAACTGTGTTCCTGGCAGTAGGGTGGCTCAGGAAATGATTACGAGATACTATGATGAAAATATATTGAGTAAAATATATTAGTAAGCGAAGTTACTATTTAGCAGTTTTACTGTGACTTGTATGATCACTAGTGTATTCCGACAGATGTCACGTACCACCAAGTGGGTTGTTTAAATTGATTGCTTTTGTCTATTAAAAAAACACGATTACAAGATTTATTCATTATTCACCTAAACAATTTTTCGGCCTAAGCAGCTTAATAATTTATTTATTTATTATTTATTCTCGCCAATACCGCCCTTTGTCCGTCACCCGACAAGCCGGATGTTAAATCTCATATACCGGGTAATTTGACTTTTATTTATAAGATTTTAAGTACGAGTATGTATAGGATGTAATGGGCCTCAGCATTAAATCCGTGATTTAATGCTGAGGTCATCATCATCTCACCTTGATGCTTATGGTACAAACTGCCTAATAGTGAGAGATGTGTTATGGATCCTTGTCCATACCCTTTCATCACCAACAGCTTAATAAACGTCCCCACCGAGGGGCACGAGCCTACCCGTATTGGGTGTATAGGTCTCAGTCATCCACGCGGGCCCAGTACGGATTGGTCGACTTCACGCACAACCTGTGAATTTCTTCGTAGGCGTGCGCAGGATTCCACTTTCCTCACGATGTTTCCTTCACCGCAAGAGCGTCGGATAAACGTACACATAACAAAAAATTGAAAAGACATTGGTACGTGGCGGGATTTAAACCTTTACCTCTAGATCGGAAGGCAACAGTCCACACCAATGAGCCATCGACGCTTTACCATATCCTTTAATCAAAGTCGTGAAGATCTTTGCCGCCCGCCTATAATACCGAGTAGGTATTTAAATCTAATTATTTGCTAAAAGCATACTTATTGTAGAATATATAGACCATAACGTCTGCAGTAATCGTGTAAGTAACAAGTGGTCGTTGTACATTTCCATTAGTACATATTGTTGTTGTTACTAAATACTATTCGGGGGCACGCAACTGAAACACAGCGGACATGTTGTTTCCTTAACTTTTACGTTTGACTGGATGTCCTTCGATTTAATTACTGATATATTTAATATGCCAAAAAAAAATATTATAAATAAATTACAAAATGATATGCTATGTATGATATGTGATATGGACCGACGATTTGTGGAACGTCGCTAGTGAAGGCTGGATGAGGAAAACGGAGGACTAAGATATCTGGCGCATAATGGGGGAGACCTATGTCCAGCAGTGGACTGCGATATGTTGAAGAGAGAAAGATGCGATATGCTGAAATTGTAATTATGTAACTCTTTCACGCAAAAACTACTGAATGGATTCATAGAAACTTTAAAGTTGAATTAGTTTTATACTGTGATCAGTTAATAAAAATGTGTATGATTTCGTGTAATTTGGACAAAACGAAATTATCACGTAAAGAAGTAGAAATATTGTACTAGTGAGAAATAGATAAAAACCTAATGGTAATATTTTTTTAATAAATCTGTGCTTATAGAAAGGTAGGTACTATTATCAAATTACAACACTATTCTATATGATTACGTTTTGTGATCCACGTGACCTTACCACAACAAAACAAGTTTAAGGTATGCGACGCTAAACAGAAATACATCACCACATTGGCATCCATAAACAGTTGTTTAAACTTTCACCCGCAAACATAACCATTTGTATCAACCACTATTTGGTCATTCAAACTCGACTCAACACTTGTTTTAGGATGCTTTTCAAAGTGAGAATCTATCACTTCTAATGTCGAGATTGTAAACTATTCAAATTTATTTTTTAATATTGTTTTTTAAGACAGATAAAAAAGAGCAATGAATTAGAATATACGAAAATTTTAAAATATGCTATTATGATAAATATTGAATACAATTCCCGAAAAACAGCCAGGACCGGCGGGGTCCAGCGGCCGGCGTAGACTGCGCCCGCGCATTGCAACCGGTCCACATTATGCAAGTAATCGGAATAACGTTACGTTTTTATCGATAATGGGATAGAAAAACACTGTCAATGAATTTAACGTCACGCTATATTTGCATCAATCAGTTTTGTGATTGATTAATTATTGTGTAATCTATGGTGGTTTCCAAGATCGTCATGTTTAATAGATTGAATGCAAAGTTTAGTACTGCAGGTCTGGCCAGAATAACAGTGTTGCTGCAGCGCTTGGCGTTGCCTTCTGCTTCTTATGCTGAGGTTATAATTTTATCTTTTTTCTCGTGTTATAATTTACTGTTTTGTAATAGTTTAAAATTGTTTTCCTGATACTTTTTATACATCAGTGGTTTGTACTACATATATGCAAATAAGCAGTGCATATCCTTTGCGTCCAGGCAACCCGAAAAATCACCAACATATTAAATAATTCCCACTTATTCGCCCATATTCCTCTACAGATTTGAAATGGCACCACTTTGACAAAAAATAAAATTCTTTATCAATTTTGCGATTAGTGTCACTCACTGTACATACCCTACTTATAATCTTAGTGCACGCCACATACGAGTAGGCAAAAATTTATTCAGAATCTGTGTAATTTCGTCGTAATATAACAGTAAAGGTGTCCTTTGATCTATTTCATTTCTAATACTATAATTATTTCATAAAGATCGAGTTTCATTGTCATTCGAGTGCATTAGCGCAACAGTATCGGCTAGCGTTTCGCCAATACCAAATACATTGAGTGCAACGTATTAAATAGACCGAGAACACACGATGCAATTTGCATAACCCGCCGGCCTTGGATGCGAGTTTTTTTTCGGTACTTTAGAAATTTCGAAAGGTTTACCCGGCTAATGCTTTATAGTAATATTTTTTTTGACTTTTTGGTCGGTATACCGTTTCTCGGTTTCTATTAATAATGCATGTAAAGAGATTTGTTTATTTTATCAAAATGATATAATGTTAGGCACTAAATATTTTTTTAATTTAATAATTGATCAAGCCATCTGCGTTCCTGATGTTTAGAGAAAACTAGCGCCTATACTACACAATGATAATGAAAAGAAGGAAGGAAGTTCTAACTTAGGATTAAACCTTAAGCATTCTGGCGAAAACCGAGGTTCAGGCGACCCACAAGGAAACACTGGTCGTCAGAACCTCGCATACAAACAGTTACACTGCTAAGAGTAAAAAATAAAAATATAAGAGTTAAAAGGGCCTGACAAGAGATATTTTGAAGAGCATAACAAAGTTATAAATAAAGGTTAATATTGATCAACAGCAAAATCTAAAATCAATTCAATTACTTCAACAGTTTGTTCAAGACACGGAATGTAAAAAGTAAAAGATTATTGTGAGGCGAGCTCTCGATAAAAGAACAAAAGAGGGATCGATAGCGGAGCCATTAACCTTAGTTGCGCAACTAGCCAAACCACTCTCAGTACATTCGACACACCGCAGACCCTAGTTAGTAGTTTGTGTAAACAATCATAATCATCATTGTTTTGAAACATTTTTTAAGTAACTTTGAACGAATTTTAAACTTAAGCTCGTGAAATAAATATTTTATCTTTCTTTCTTTCTCTCTTTCTAAATGAATCCATGGAAAGTAGTGAAGAAGGAAACATTCTTGCATCCAAATATATTTTTTTGTTATTAGTGTACAGAACGGTCTGGACGTTCACCTGATGGTAAGTGATACGCCAGACCATGACAGAGCGGCATTAAAGGAGACCAACAACTGATAGACATCTATTATCCTCCATCAATGCCGCACCGCGCCCGCTACCCGAGACAACAGGTGTTAGGTCTCTTATACCCGGTAATTTCACTAGCTACAGTGCCCTCATCGCGAAACACAAAAGTGCATAACACTCCTGTTTCACAGGATGATATCTGGCACTGCGGTGGTACCTACCTAGATGACTCAGTATTGAGTCTACCACCTAGTAAATATATAGTTCGTACAATATGGTTTGGTGATATCTGCAAATTCCTAAAGAAATGGCGAAAGTAACTTTTGACAGTTCTTACTTAGACCGTAATTACTTTTGCTCGAGTAATTACTTTGACTTGACTTTAATTACGAGTGTACTACTGTCCAAGCAAAGCATAAGAGCTTGATTTCAAACTGAGTTTTATATCAACTACTTACTAAATGAATGCAGCGCAACTATTTTAAATTGCATAATAAGGTTTTAAAATATCTCTTTGTATTGTGCTTGGTTAGCAAAACGAGCGCACGCTGTTGTATTTAGTTTGTTTGTCACGTTCTGCCATAAAAAAACGAAAGTAGAGACTACGGAAATGTTTTGACTTTTTATGAGAACGATTTATTAAAGAAATCATAAGATGAACGATGTTGAAGTGGGTGCTAGTTTCGATAGCATAAAATAGAAATAACTCTGTGTGAACTCACTTTAAAGTTAGCAATTTAGCAAAACAGTGTTTAAAAAGATACGTCGTATTTAACGAATTGTTTTATACTGATGTCCAATTGCAGCATATATCGAGTTATATATGCTGCTCAATTAAACACAAATATTTTATACTTTTACTTTCAAAACATCCAATAAATGATACAAGAGTTACAAAACGAATAAATAGTCTATGACTGCTTCATTGATAATATCCGTTGTTTAGTGAAACGAATGTGTTAACCCAGAAATGCGAGTCCTTTAGCACTTTGAGATAATTTAAGCCCACGTATTACAATTTAACTCTTGACCCTGTCTAGTAGGGATTAGATATAATAACCCTTGAACTTGTAATCAACCTACAACAACAGTCGTCAGTACAAATTATCTACGTCATTTATGTTAAACGCTATAAAAGTTGCCACCGTTCACTTTTTTGTCGACTATTTTTACTGAGGTCAGCATACTAACTGGAACTAAAAACCGTACATTCGCGTAATAATGCGTAATCACAGCGCCGTTCCTTTTATTTCTATAAATCGTATGACGACGTTTATTGTAATGTTTTTTATTCTATTCAGCCTGTGATCAATCGAATAAATGTGATGGCGTGAAAGTTTATTGGGTGTCAATGTATTGATAAGTTTTCCATGACGATTTTGTATTCAAATGAAAAATATCTTGAAATGTTAATTTCAAGAAATTGTTTATGTAAAGTTAAGGCATTTTAGACGGTGATGATGAAGATATTCACAAGCATTTTTATTAATAGCATTAATTTATTTGAAATATTTCTGAGTGCAATAAAAGCTCAAAACTCTACAAAAACACGAATTCAAATCACTTTTATTAAACGTTGGAATGTCTTTGTTGTAGTTGTTTTAACCATTATGACGCCATTGTAAAGATATGTAAATTTTACCTGCCTAATAGAATAAGTCATCATAATGTATGACTGAGATAACCGTGTTTTCTCGAAGTATAGGAAACGCAAACTCACTGGTGTACGGACGTCTTACTGCACGCTTATTCGGCTTCAATCCGGGAAGTTATATAAAAAGTTAACGATTGGTTGGGAAGTCAAACCGGACCGGCGGTACGTGCTTTGGATATCTAGAAGCTAGCCTTTATGACGTAGATGCAAATTAATATTAAAAAATAAAACTCACCGGGAATGGAGACCTCTCTGGTTCAGCTATGGAAGCGATGACACGATATCATAGATGGGAATCTGGAAAGATTTTATATTAATTAGTTAAAATAAAACAAGGAAATGCTTCACCATGAAAGTCCGCATGACTAAGAAACTTAGGCCCTTTTTAAGTACTATGGTATTACATTTTGGTTTTTGTATTTATTGTGTTCCAAAATGAAGGATCCGTCCGCGCCGTCCCTCGTTATGAATATAACATATTTTAGGCAGTGTTATATTCATAACGAGGGACGGCGCAAGACAAATTTTTGTGAATATATTTTCAAAAACAATATACCAAATCAATAATGAGTATCGTATGTATATTGTAACTTAATTAAATAATGTGTATTGGCTTCAAAATCGTTTAAAAAAGCTTTTATTTTACTAATCAAAAAAAACTTTTTTTTTTATGTTATAGGGAGCAAACGAGCCAGAGAGACGCCTGATGGAAAGTGTTCAACTCCGCCAAAAGTGTTCAACACTTATTCCTGTTTAACCACATTATGTAGCTTGGGAAGCTTTGCCAAGTTCTTAGAATAGTTAGTGGCAACTGTTCGTGCCGCTACAAAATGGCATCACTATCTGGAACCAATAATTTAATTCCGATCCAGCGTGGAGTTGCGCAAAGTAACCACGCATTCGGAACTAAAGTGGAACAAAGTTAGTCTGAACTTTTGACTTCGCCTTGGTGGAAGTTACTAGAATTTATTTAACTAAGTGAGAAAATGGAAGCTTTTTAACTTATACCGTTAAGCTTGCAAATTGATTAAGAAATGGTAATTTATTTTGAGAACATCTAAAAGTTAAGCGACAAGTGATTTAAAATAGGTTTTTATGCATGAATTCACAGAACCTGTTATGTTTATTTAACTAGACAGCAAAGTATGATTATCTACGAGTGTAGATAGGAATATATATATTTCTCACAAAAAACAAAATAGTAAAAATGTAAGTACATATTTCAATTAATATTTACATTATTATATATACGTATGAGTACACTATCTCTATTCAACCTATTGCAGTTCACTGGTACATAGAAGACCTATGTATACGTACATATATAATTCGTATTAGAAGTGCATGGTATAGCAAAACTATATGAAAATAAAACACCAAGATATGAAGACGCGAAGCGACGACCGATTCGGTGTAATGATTAAAGAGTCAGCTACTATACCAAAAGCCCCGGGTACCTTTATTTTTGGGTATTTTTTTTGTATTATTTAAATATCAATAAAATGTTTAATATGTCCGTTGTTAAGTTGAATTCAGTTGTTGTTGTTGCAATAAGGGCTACATTTCGATGTGTGTTAAAACTTCCCTGAATTAATTTGCCTTACTAAAAATTACTATAGGTTTAAAGTCCATGAATAAAAGAAAGTCAGTGTTGATGGAGGCCCTACTCGCGTGCCGGTGGAAAGGTCAGGCTTTCATATCCAAACCCGCTATTTCTGAGATTGGCCGCTCCGGCTGTCTTATTCTGATGTTTCAATTACGTCATAGCTGAAGCATCAACAGAGCTTCACGTCAAACAATTGCCTGCATATGTAGTAGGTCAGAATAAACTGAGAACCAGTGAAATTACTGTGAATAAGAGACCTAACATCTGTTGTCTCGGGTGACGGGCGCAGTGAGGCATTGATGTAAAAGGTCAGGCGTATCACTTACCATCAGGTGAGCGTCCTGATCGTCCTGTTCACTTCATAACATAAATAAGAACATGTAGGATTAAGTTATTGTTTTACCTCTATCTAATTTTTAAACTTATGGCAAATTTACTGCACGCAACTATCAAATCGCTTAATTTCGTTACTTGGAAATATCCATTAGAACGCCTAACAGCTACAAATTGCGAACAAATAAATGTTGTTCAATATTGTATGAAGTCTACTAAAATAGAGTTTTTAAAAAGTTTAATTAAATACTGTACATTATTCGTTGCTCGAAATACATATTTTCGTTAGCAAAAAATATGCAGATTGATCTAAAAAGATATCGTTCAAGAAGAGAGCGTTCCGCCAAATACTAATTAGACTGAAACGATAGTATCGAATTCGCAGAAGTGTTACAAGTTTAAATGGAAATCATTCTGGGTTAAATTTGTGTTATTATTAATAACAAATAGTCTCTCATTATATAGGTTCGATATTCGGTTCTTACGAATTTTAATTTTTACTGAAGTAGTATTACTGAATAACGGACGATTTAACTGCATTAATAGAAGGTGGACCACGATTTTTTATGGGATAGCGGGCAAACGAGCTGTCGGCTCATCTGATGGTAAACGATGCCGTCGCCCATATACACTTGCAATACAGGCGGCAAAGAAATGCGTTGCCAGCCTTTTAAATGGGAATACGCTCTCTTTTAAAAGGTCTCTAAAAGTGATCTGTACCGAGACCAGATAAGTAATATTTCTAAGCAAAACTCGATATTTATCCATGTACGACTAATAACCAAATTCTTAAAACAGAACGAGGGATTCCTGAACCAAGTCTATTTTTTTCCTTTCGAACATTGAGTTTATACGTCAAACAAATTAATAATCGAATGATGATTTAATGTGTAGTATTTTACGTTGTTATTTTTAACTTTTCAAGAAGAAGGCCTATAGCCTACTAAACGCGCTAAACTATAGTTTAACGCATATTATTTGGTCCTAAACAGTTATATTCACAAAAGTTATATGAACTATGCCACTAACGAGGCATTTGTAATAAGTAAGAATAGAAAGATCCAGAATTATTTTATCAGTAGATAAGATTTTCATTGTGTGCAATACAAAATCAACATTGTTTGTTTGACAGAAGCTAAATTTTATCACTATTTGTATTTTAATTAAGTAGATTGGCCTGTGCAATTGTGCCGTAAGGAGATAAGAAAGATAGTAAAATAGGAATGCTTTTCTTATTACAAGAAGTAACCCATAAAAAGAAAATCATATCTATTTTATTGTAAGAGGCAACAAAATATTTTGTATCTTCATTAAACAGTACACAAACCTATATATAATAACCTATATATTATATTGATAAATAGGTACCTATATGTATTGTATTTATATGTATGTATATCTATAATCGGTATTGTTGTCTGCGTGTCTTTGAATATCAGTATATTTCATAAGAATTACATTTTAAAAAAGGGTTACAGCCTAACCGTAAAACAAAACACACTCTTCTTAAGTTTCGAGAAGAGTAAAGACAATAAAAAGATCATAATTAATGTTGTATAAAGTAGACCTAGTATAGAAACTAAATACATTTGAATAGAATAACAACACTCATACACGCTCTCGAGCCCGATGGACGGAAGACTTGTGAAAAGTAGCTGTTGGAGGCTAGATAAAAGCAGCGGAGGATCAGGTTATCTGGCGCAGAACTGCGCTAAGATGCAGAAACAATAAACACAAACGTTTCAAGTAAAATTAAAAATCTTGCCCCAATATTAAACATAATTATTGCTGTCACAGATTAACAGGGAATCTCATGTCAGCTAATAGTAACTTATTGAAAAGTATGCAAGCACTCATCAACAGCTTGCACTCCATATATGAAAGTAAGCAGTGCATACCCTGTGCGTCCAGACAACCCGGAAAAGCGTCAACATATTAATGTTTCCCTTATTCGCCCCTTTTCCTCTACAGATTTGAAATCTTAGGCAATCTGCTGCGGCAACAGCACTCAATTTGACAGAAATATAGTTTCGCGATTAGTGTCACTCACTTTGCATACCCTACTCATAACATCTGTTTTTGTCACTGCTCAGCAAGTTACTTGTGTCGGCAACCATTGCAGACGGTCAAGTGGGCAACTAGGTGCACGGCTGGTGTGTTTCACGGCTCACGGGCTAACGGCAGTTGCAGGGTTGCCTCTATCGGTTATATTTATTTGGATTCTATTACCTTTTTAGACATGTATAAGTTTGCGTTTTTTTATCGCTTATATAGAAATATAATGGATTCTATCTCAATCAATGAAAATGAGCTTAGTGGAATCATTTGTCGGCACGGACGATAACATTGTGGAATCTGCGGATAATTTAAGAGCAATACAAGCTCTTCTTTATAAGAAGCGCGAATTCTTTTCGAATTCCATCTACGAAATACTTGCCATGCTTGTGCAAGCTCCGAAGTGTATGCCGAGATAATACAAAAGAGAGAAAATGCTTTTCTATGGTATTTAAGGCTTTGTACCCCTGTAGCGGACTGCAATGAATTTCTTGGCCCTTTTTCGCAACTTACTCTGACTCGCAACTCAAACTGTATGCATCATAAATCCCAATTTCGCTGAACTAAATTACTCTAAGTTAACACTTTGATAGTGATGAGAAATTATAATGAAAAAGTAATATACTTTAAATGTATAATATTATAAGTATTATTCGGTCACCCGTCTGACGTGTTCGTCAGACGGGTGACCGAATAATACTTATAATAATAACCATTCTCTATTTCCTCTCCACAATAGGGACCTTAATCTAGTGGCTTTTCTAGGTACACGCTCATAAGTATATCCATCCTAATGCGAGAGTCGCTGGTGCCTGAGATCGGTTTGGAAACCAGTGTTACTATTCGCCAGACCCACCCTTTAAAGGGAACTAATGTAATAGAAGCATAGAAGCAGCAATCAGCAGGATGAATATACATTAAAAAATAAAGCTTTGAAGTAGATTCAGATAATTAAGGAAAAAAATCACAACTTTTAAACTAAATAAAACTATACATAGTTTTGTGTGTATGAGCCTGCGTGCGTGTGTGTGTGTGTGCATGTGTGTGTGTTTATCTCGAATCCCTCCATGTCGCGTGGTGACCTACTCTCCATGACCCAAACATCCCATAGGTACATATGCTATGTATGAAGGCCTGTGCCTGTGTCAACCTGCCTCAATATCATCATTGTTCTATGTTACAGGCTAATGGTGATATTGAGTACTTACTAGAATTAATATTTTATTTTATACTATTTTCTTACTATTTAATAGGTGGTACACTAGATAAGTCTGAGTGAGTCGTCATGTCACGCTTAGAATGTGATTCTATGAATCGATAACCCTAATATCTAGCGCTAGAGCTGACTGCCGGGATGGTCTGATTCGCAAGGCGATCGGCCGTAGTCAATCACAGTATTGAACATTTGCGTAATTAATCAGCTTTTTGATTCGATTTCCTAGTTGTTGACCATGTTACATTGCTTCTCGTAATATAACAGATTACGAGAAGCAATGTAACGTATTTTGATGAAGTACTATTAAAGCATAATCAGGTGGTTACACTTAAAGATTGCATTTTTTTGTGAATATGTAAGTACAGACTAGCGCCATTCATTTACAAATTACAATTATATAGCAATGACACATTATTTATGTGAGGTAAAGAAATGAAACTATGCCGATGGCTTTTATTTACCATATTTCTCTCAATATTTTTTGTTCCAAACTGAGTATCAATTAATTATAATTAATAACGTGTTTGGGATAAATATACTTCGTCTTAATATAAGTTTTGTTAGCGTTTGATCAATAAGAATTTAACCCATTGAACGCTGGGAACCAGACACAGTAGAAAATCTATTGTGTCTGGCGCTTTGAGGCATCATTAAAAAAATTAGAACATTTATAAGCAGTTTATCAACAACATTACAACAAATCTGTAATACATTGCTCCATATACTTTTTGCACTAAACATAATATCAATGTCATCAAAATCGGCAATACAATATTGGCACCAAAGATATTATATATAATCTATGGCTGTCACTAATTACGAGTTCACACTAACAGTTCCACATTTGGCACTAACGCAACATTGACAACAACATCCCACCAAAAACATTCTGTAAAAAATCTAGCCAAGTCTCGATGGAGCTGCTTGATTATCTCTAAAAAGTAATGAAATCAAGACAAAGACGTGCCAAGTCTAAGGTTCCTTACTGCAATTAATTAATTATTATGGTTGATGTTGTGTGACTTGGCCGTTGAAGAGTACACAAGGATAAATATTTTAAAACTAGGTGCTTCATGACACCCATAGCCCATCGATTGTAGGGCTTGATAAAGCCACTAACGTATAAAGAATGTTCAACGGCCAAGTCACAACATTAACCATAATAATTAATTAATTGCAGTAAGGAACCTTAGACTTGGCACGTCTTTGTCTTGATTTCATTACTTTTTAGAGATAATCAAGCAGCTCCATCGAGACTTGGCTAGATTTTTTACAGAATGTTTTTGGTGGGATTTTACTTCTTTTTGTAGAAACTTGAAAGGAATATTAGACGACCCATTGGGTGTAATGGTTGAAACGTCGGCTACTACACCAAGGGTTCCGGGTTCGATCCCGGGCAGTACCTACAAATATTTGTGTGCACCAACATGTCTGTTTGTATTGGTCTAGCGCGCTCGACTTGGCGGGGGCACTACCGTGCCCCCGATTTTTGACATCGGATGAAGGGCCCACCATGTTAAATATATATTGTTTAAAGGCGGTATGTCAATCTCTTATAGTTTGGCTGGGCTCTTTTGTTATCTAAGCAGGGTCACCAGGTACTCCAGATCTTCGATTATCCAGGTTATTATAGTTTTCCCTTTATGTAACCATTAAACCCTGACTCTGTACCACATTTCAGCTCTGTGAGTTAATGGGAAGTACTTGTTCTATTTTGATGATTTTGTTATCTAAGCAGGGTCACCAGGTACTCCAGATCTTCGATTTTCGAAGTTTTCATAGTTTTCCCTTTATGTAGCCATTAAACCCTAACTCTGTACCGAATTTCAGCTTTCTGAGTTAATGGGAAGTACTAGTTCTATTTTGATCATGATGAGTGATGTGTGAGTGAGTGTCTGTCGAAAATGCGAAACTTTGCTTTCGCTTAACGTCGGAACTAAATGACCTACAGACTTGAAATTTTGGATTTAAAGTAAGTTATTATATCTTAATAGATGACGAAAATTTCAACGCTCTGGTATTATCCAAAGGTTCTCAAATCGGGGCCTGAAAATGCGGCGAAATGGATCCTGTAAAGGATGGTACGGCAGTGTTTGCTTCGCGCTCGACTTGGCGGGGGCACTGCCGTGCCCCCAGATTGAGATGACCTTTATAACTCGCCTTTATTATGACGTTTGCAACGAGTGGCTAATACAGGTGAAACTTCAATATGTAATAAAATCGATTACCGATTTGTGTATGGTGGAATTCATAAATACCTATACTGACTTTGATAGTAAAATTAGTCACTATTTTAGACGCTAAACGCGTCTAACTATGCGTTTACTGCATTTTACTAAAATAATATAATGTAAATATTTATCATCAAGATAAATATAACAATGAATCAATGTTTAATACTTGTATTCAGAAATTAGATAGAAAAAAAAGTTAAAGGTTCAACGACAACCAATAGTAATGAAATAAAATTGATTAATTAGTATATAACATTACAAATTTGACCTCTTTAATAAATTATCCATTTACCTCATTCATATTACGTGCACAATTATGACATCAAATTAAATACACAAAGTGTTGTATGAAGACCGGAACTTGGTATATTTATTAACGTAAAGTCCATTTACTATTGAAAGTAATGAAGTTCCACATACAGTATATTTTACCAAAAAGAGATGTTAATTAAGATATTATGCAAATATGTATAACGATGTATGGAAACCCATACAAATATGCTAACGAGGTGTAACCACAAAGACTGTTGTATAACATTGTGAAGGTAGGTGTTACAGTGATATAAAATCTGACCAATTCACTTGTATGTTTTATATATTATTTAGAAATATACACATATCTGATGGTAAGTCGATACTTTTGCTTTAGTCTAGCAGTGAACGCAGCTGTAGTAGAGTTTATTACAATTCCAAATGTTGAACTAAGGAAAACCAATGTCCAATGTTATTAATTTTAAACTGTTTCTTTGAACTTATTCAGCAGGGTGCAGCAAAGTCAATAGAGTTCAGCTCCGATAGCTAAGAAGTTATTACAAAATACCTATCATTAGCTATATTTTCATCAATAAGTAATACCATTATTATTTACCAGATTTTTAATCACTAAGACACGCATCCTTCCAAACTTGTCATTCTGAATCAAGAATTGAAGAGCAGTTTACATTCAAAACACATCCACGCTGCGCACAAAATAATTGAAAAAGATGAAACTAATGGAATAACAAATAAAATTCTAACTAGTCAATATTGTGATAAACACAAATAACCAACACCGTTTATAGGTACAATCCGCACTTGACCGCGATTATTGATCAGTTAAACTTAGCGTTTTATTACAACAGAACATCTGCTCGTACTAAAATCATCAAAATGATGAAACCTACGCAGAATATCAACGAGTGCCTTACAAGGTTTAAAGTCAATGTAAAAACAACTACAACTGAATAGATGAGTCATGCTGCAAACACCGTGGGATACGACCTTAAGAACTTAACAGTTTAGAGCCTCTCGAAATTTAATTTACTCAGACAACATCTGATGTAGATGCGAATCATTCGAAAATGTAATGAGTATCTAATTTTGTTTGGGTAATGCCTAAATACAGCTGCTATATAGATTACTGGCTAAAAGATACCTAGCATCAGATCTCTCGTGTCAACGAAATATACCTATAGAATTAAAATTGATAGTGAATGTGTAGCATTAATAAATAAAGAATTACAAATCTTGACACAAACAAACAATAATAAATATCTGACATAATAGTTATACACAATCATACTTTAAAGTCAAACACATGTATATATATATATGTATATATATATCACTAAATCATTGTTATTAGTTAGAGCAATTAAATATAAAAGTGGGCATGTCTTTATTGTCAATGCTGCAACACATATTTTCATAAATGTTTTAATCTGTGAGAGTGAGTTTGTTCACTAATTCCTTCTATTTTCATAAATGTTTTAATTTGTTAGAGTTTGAGTTTGTTTGCAACACACTATCGCTAAATTCCAACATAAACTAGGTTTAAGACTATAAATATAAGAAAAACAATGTCTTATTTAGCCAACGGTTATATTTTAAGGTTCCTATCCGTTGTTGAAAATCTATAATATTTTCACTAAGATATTCCACTACTATTAGAGTGAACAAATTATCTAGAGGGTTACTTGAAAATCAACCACTTATACACGCTAGGGTTTTGTTATTAGTTAAAGTTCGTTGTTCCATTTTCACCGGAGCACTTAGTCTTAACACATCACGCCACGTGGAGGGTGCAGGCGTAGACGTACCACAAAGTCGCACCATAAATCTCCATAGATCACATAAGTAATAACAAAGAGATACTGACTACAGAAGCGACAGGTATTAGGTTTTTTAGAGGAACTTTGAGATTTATACAGATGAATGAACTTTATATTTACTATACAACAGGTTGATAAGGGAAATTACTATATTATAAGAGAGCTTATGTCGTCTCAAGTAACTAGCGCTGGGAAGTTTAACTGCCCTAAAATAAATAAATAAAAGAAAATAATTTGTGGTTTACTTCAATACTGAATATGTCAAGTTTAATTAAGAGAAGTGTGAAATTATCCTTAGGCACCATTCTGATGAAATAACTGACAATTGTATCAAATTAAAAAAAAACATTAATGATATTTTAAGATTTCAAATCTGTACTTGTGTGTGCAATAAAGAATTTTCTGTATATCATTATATACCCTTCATTTATCCACCAAATACCACTTCCAGTTATGTCACTCCCAGCTGGCGGCACTCCAAAAGCTGGACACGTTCGCCCGTATTTCACTCAATGCGAAATAGTCCCGGAGATATAAGGCGGACTATTAATGCCGTCTAAAATTGGAGCGCGGCGTCACATAGTCTGCCCCTTTTGCTGGGATTAGCGCCTGTTCGGATTTACGCACACTGACAGCAGTCATTTGTTATTTTGACTCTTTTTATGAAACAAGTTAGCAAAATATTGCCACATACATATTTTTGTTAATAAGGTAGTAAGGTTCAAAAGATTTTTAAATGTGTTTGCCTTCGACACGCTGAGAAGAAGAAGAAAGTAAGGTAGCATTGAAACGGACAGAAATCCTTGTGGGAAATCAGTTACCATTTCCCATTTCGCCTGTAATACATCAATGATCCCTATTTGCTTGGAAATAGTAATTTAAAGATCTTAAGTCACAGTATCATGTTATTTCACTGTTTTACTTTTTTGAACGACTTAGACAGCTGTTAAAGCATAAACTAGTATAGATATGCATCTTAGAAATTTAAGTAAATCAGAATAAAAGGACCGTTACTTACCATGATGGTCAACACAACAAGATTGTAATATGTGTTTCTTGATTTTGGTGAAATGCTTTTCATTCTCAGCTCTTGATCTTTATTGTTAAGCCACAAAATCAGCTGAAATGCGCATTTTTATCATGTACACCGTGACTTTAAGACATCACAGTAATGACATCACGACTCTGGTAAAACTGTTGTTGAACCCGGAATCGTTCTGGGCATACCATTAGGAAGGGACCGGCTAACGTATGATTTGTATGCGGAAATCTGAAGTTATGTGTAAACTTTCTCTTTAAAACGATATCTTGTTCGTAACAGCCATTTTAGTTAGATGTATATTATATCTTAGGAGTTATTTTTGCTTGCAATTCGGTACCTTTAAGGCTTAGCATAACCGATAAATTTACAATATTTTTGCCAGTCTTAAGTACCTACCTTACTCTGTTTAATAAAATGACCGAGATAGAAAGTTAAAAATAACGTTTAGCCTGGTTTGTGGTTTGGTAAAAGTATATTTGCACAACAACGCTCATTTGCTAAGTATCACGACCGCAGAATCCGTTTATCTTTATAATTGAGCTACAAAATTTGGTTGTTTCCCGCAAAACTGTTATGACAGCATAATCGTAAATGTCCGCAGATTCATGTTACCTAGTTTAGAGATATAGTACGAATAACTGCATATGATAGGTACTATGATAGGTACATTGAACATAATATGGCAGGGAATCACATCCAAACCATTAACTGCAACTGGAAAATTAAGACTTGCCAGTTTCTCAATACTCACACTTACATACTTTTTATTTGTAGTTCATCATCATCAGCTCATTAATCGTCCCCACCGATGGGCACGAGCCGTATAGGGTGTATAGGCTTTAGTCGACCATGCGGTTCCAGTGCGGATTGGCCGACTTCACGCACAACCTTTGAATCTCTTTGCAAGCGTGTGCAGGTTTCCTCATGACGTTTTCCTTCACCGTAGGAGCGTCGGATAAACGTTCATATAATTTCGAAAATTCAAAAAGAATTGGAACGTTTCGGGTTTGAAACTTTGCCCTCCAGATCGAAAGGCAACAGTCCACACCAATGAGACACCATTACTTCTTGTATTACATCTTGCCTATCATTAGAGAATTCAATCCCTATGAAGGTACCTACTGGATTTTTAGCGGAATTTAGCTTTAAGGTTTGTTATTTTATTGATATTTATTTTGCTACAGGCACATAAATCTCTAACAATGGTTATCACAATCTTAGACTATAAAGTTTTGCTCGTGTAAAAGAGTTTGTATTAAGTAGCTCGTGTATGACCTCATGTACTAAATGAAATTACGCTATTTAGGATGTTTCTAGGAAGTGCAAAACGTATGTAGGCTAACGGGGTCTGTATGCTAGCATACTGCACCGCACATTTACATAATCAGTTTTCATTAGTCATAGTTATGTACGTAAGATTTTGTACTCGTACAATACCATGTTCTATTAGAGAGTAGTTGGCATATACGTCAATATTGCGTCAATGTGACGCTTAATAAATATTGTTACGATTTGACGTAATTAAAATTAATCGAAGAACCCCAGCTCTTGAAAAAACGTATACCTACTAATAGGACTTAGGCTTGTCATTTATTTAACTTAAGCAATCAATAAAATAAAGTAAATTAGTTTATTGCTGAAAGTAAAACCTTTTTTTTTGCCATATGGTAACGGCGGATTAGAATACAATTGTCTACTTTATCCGAGTACCCTAAAAGGCGACTTAAGACAAAACACATTGAGTAGAGTACGGGTGACAGCACTCTCTGATTCAACATATCCTTTGAACGTACTGCCATTTTTGACCCATCTTCTAGTCGCGGAGATTATGGCAAAACCCTATACTATAGCGGGCACTTAAAGCAAAAAGTTACCAACCAAAGTAGATGGAAAATGTCGTCTAAAAGGTAAGCATTGTCTACAATGCTTACACTTTTAAGAAATTTTTAAGGAATTAAGATACACTGTTATCGCCTACACTAGTAGGCGATAACAGTGTATCTTAATTCCTTTGTGCAGCTTACCAGCCAGAAGACCATCTGTGCGATATACTTAAAATATACTTTTCTTATTGTCTTATCAAAATGTTAAAATATTTTTTTTTTCAGTAGGGTATATTACAATATCAAAATATATTTATGAAAATTTAATTTACAGGAAGAATATAATTCCTAGTTTTATAGGAAGATGTATAAAGTTTTTCAATAAGGTACGGCAAAATATTGTCGAGTTACCTTTACACATGTTTAAAGCTAGATTAAAAAACCACCTTTCTAAAAAGGGTACCATACTATTGACGAATATTTATGTGATAAAAATCCATGGTCTTAAACTGCTCAGCTACTTCAGTGTTTGTAAAATATCTGTACATTAAAATCATTGTTTAAAAAAGGCTGTACTGTTGAGTTTTCTTGGGTGCTTCTTTCTCAACAGGCCAAAACGCCGAAGCCCTTTTTTCAAGTATCAAAATTCAGTATTGTGCTTTACTTTGGTATTTTAAATGTATTCTTTTTGACGTTCATAAGTGCTTTTTGTAAGCCAAATCTGAAGAAATGAATTTTGTTTTTTTTTTTTTTTAATTTTACATTGTCCCAAATAAAACTTAAGCCTGATTATATTACTTCTGACTATATTTCATTGATATCAAATACAAACGTAGAGAGTTGCTATAATGCTACTTTTGGTGCGCCCACACTAGCGTGGAAACTTAACAAATACCCTAAAATATAAAAACCTAGTGCCAACACCTGACGTGGTTGCACCACGACAATGAACTAAGAGCCTTGATCTTACACGCATGCCTCTGAGAGACATAAATGAGAATGATTTTGCTTATTATTTTTTTTAATAATACAATAATGTTGCCACCATTGCTATTCCCGCATGTGCCCTAAAATGCGACTTGGCGACAAAATAATGGTAGCGCTCTCTTATTCAACCTCATTTTTTAAGAGTGGTACTGGTAGCTACTGTCTAGCTCGCTGCTAAGCGACGATTAGTGCAAAATCCCTCACTTTTGATGAGGAGGCCCTGGGTACCGCAGTGTACTGTCACGGTCTGCTAAAGTTTTGTTCTAGCCTGAAGGGCTCAGAACACAGGCAATGTTATTATTAGGTACTAAGTAAATGCCGGATTTCGTGTTAAGGCAGAGAAGTTCGACGTTCTAATGGTTCTTAGTTAATGTTCACTTAGTAAACAAGATTGAGTGCATGTTTTATGTATTGGTCAGGTCGTCTTTTTATTGTACATTAATAAATTATTTTATGTTGTTTTCTCAAAGTACCTATACTTGTAAAAGGCTATTTTTGTTAAGTTACCCGGTATACGCTTAACGTCTGGCTTCTATAATTGATATGATAAAAGCGATTATATATTTACCTTAAGCTAAAGTAGGATGATCTTTTAGTTGCTTAGCTTGCCTAACACGTGTCTTAGTGTCGCGTTGTCAGTAATAATACTAAACGTGCCAAATTGCATTACTAACTTAGGCGACTTCGATGCTAACTAAACTCTTTATCAGTTTATGTCTTTGTATATGACAAGGTCAGATGTGGATAATACCTCGACTAATGTGCTAATATGCATGCAAACACATCGGTGTAGTTAGATGTCATTATTTTTTATCTTATTGAACACTATCTTTATATAAGGAGTTCAAAGTAAATACTCTTAACTATAACTTTTCATAAGATAGTATGTTCATTTAACCGCATCTCAAACTTTCGGACCCCACTTAGCAAGTGTAAAGAGTTGGAATTATTATGTATTATTTTTATCTTATTGAACACTATCTTTATATAAGGAGTTCAAAGTAAATACTCTTAACTATAACTTCTCATAAGATAGTATGTTCATTTAACCGCATCTCAGACTTTTGGATCCCACTTAGCAAGTGTAAAGAGTTGAAATCCCCTTTTATTTGTAGGACATTCGTATTTGTAGTTAACTACTAATGGACTTCACAGCTCTACAGGGCAAGCAGCGAGCGCAGATGACTCTTATCCTTAAAATATAAAGCTCACTACACAAACTGTATTATTAACATTGGATAATTGCGGATTATTATTGTGACCTTTTTCTGACTTCCTTTACAGGATAAAGTCGGCAATGACGTTAAAATCTTTGAGTAATGTTTAAAATGAGAATATTTTTAATGAACTGACGATGAAAAGTTTTAAAATAAATTATTGTTATATGAACATGAAGCTTGTGACCAGAACCTCTTGTTTGGAGTTGCACAGGAATCAAACTTATTACGGCTACTTGAATATCACTTATGGAACTTATTGTAAAAAATAAATCGTCAAGGTTTTAAAGCCATTGTAGTAGTTGCTGTCGCTTAATAATTCTAGTGGAGCCTTAAGTAATAATGTTTACAAACAAATCGACCTAGAAATTAATAATGAAGGAAAAGCTTTATGTGGACTAGCCGTGAATGGAGAATTGTTCCGTGCCCTAGAAACCCGCAATCAATACAAACGGGTCGTCGGCCTTAAACAACCTTAAAGCCCTATGTGGAACAAGGCGATTCGGAAATGCCCCGAATTGGACTAGAACCAGATAATCTTCTATTATTTAAATCGGTCGGTCCAAAAACACAGTTTTAGACGCATATTTAGAGCCTTTTTCACCCTTGACGTAACACAGTTATAGATTACTCAAAGTTTTTTGGTTTTGGCGGGTGAAATAGGTGAAATTGAGGAACCTAGGTGCCTTAAAGCTGGCATTCTTTAGTTACCAACATTAGGTGAGTAGATTTGTTATAAGCAAGACATACGACGTGATCAAAATAGTCTCTTGTCAAACTATCAGTCCATGTCCAGACCTAGATGAGACTTATGGGTTTCCCCCAAATACAAACCTCCAGTCTCAACCCATGCCTTTTGCAGGTCGTAATAGTAACATATACAAATATGGTAAGTATCATTCGAGATGCTTTCCTGAGTTTGTATTTTCAGCGACATATAACCCATTGGTATTCAAAAATAAGTAAGGTTATTCAGGGCAAGATTGCTCAGTTTTAGAGCACTTCTCTTCCACCAGGTTTTAATCAGGGATTATCTATGTTTAAGAGTATCACACTAATATTATAAAGGCGAAAGTATGAGTATTTATGTTTGATGCTTCTTCATGTTTTACGGCTTAGTGATTTTAATAAAATTTTTGGATTAAAACTCAGACTACGTTTTACTCAAGCAAAATAAACTATATACCGCGGGTCACAGCTTGTTATTAATAATGAAACGTTTCTTCAACTTACTATTATTAAAAAGTATTTTTCTCCATGTCAAGAATAAAATTCGCAAGATTTATTGCCATGGGTCGCTGCAAACGTCACTATTGCCAGTCAATTGGTTACGACACTACAATCAAATGTAAGACTTTGCCGACATTGTATCTTAATTGAATCATGATATTTTCACGCTTCGATAAATCGTACAGCGATTTTGCAACTGATCTAACAAACACGTACAGGCGATAGGAAAAGTGAGTGAAATCAGTGATAAAAACGTCTGATAGTCTGCAGTTTTTAGAGAGACAATAAGTATTGAGTGTTGAGGTTGGCATCCGAAAAGTGCAGTTTCTCTTCTAGGTTTCAAATTGCCAAAAATAGTCTCTAGGAAAACGGTTAATTATTTTCTTATCGTTTTTGTAGATTGTTGTACACGAACACAAATAGTAAATGTTCGAAGGTTAATTTGATTTGAATGTCGTGTATGCGTGATGATAGTTTGTAGTCGTGACTATGTCCTAACTAATCTAAATAGTGTGACCTAGCCATGCACCTGGCTATTTCATGAAACAGTTTTTAACAACAAGAGGCTAGTAGAAAAAGGCATGTCAATTTATAGTTATTTGGAAACTGTTAAAAAGGAATTATTTTTAATACTTCATCGTGGAACAACGAGTGAATTAGTACGACTACATAACGAAAGATACATTGCATCTTTACATTTTTTAGTTTGGTTTACTCGACACATATATTTTTACAGCGACATAGTAACGTGCCAAAAGTTATCACATTTTATATCGTTTATTATCAGCGTGTGAAATGTGAAGTGGAATATGATGATGAGTAATAATATGTATTAGCCGTATTCTATTAATTTTGTATTATTGAGATAGACAATTGACATCATCAGGTATATAAATACAGAAAAAATCCTTGTGAAATCATTATCATTACAGTTTAAAATGCCCACTGCTGAACGAAGGCCTCCCCTAACAATTTACACGCGGACCGATCCCTAGCTGTTGGCTAGAATTTTGCCAATTGGATTGAAGACGAAATTTTGGCATAGACCCAATGCTAATGATACTGCAGAAAAATATGTAATGTATCTAACGTAACGTATACGGCTTGGTATGTCGTGTTTTAAGTTAACCTTATTACTGGAAGTGCATGACAGTTGACATTCCATGCTTCTATCGTTAAACTAACAATACTTTGACACCTCACTCGCATGACGTCAAAAGCTACGAATAATTCACAGAGCAGCCACGACAAATGGCGGCAAAACAAAGAACAAATAAAGGTCGGAACAATGATGTTAGCTCAGGTGGTGGTGTAATGAGTGGAAAAGCGAAATTGTTACTTTGCATGCTAAAAACAAGTCATTATTTATGGATCTAATTAGTACCAGTTATACAAAACATATGCATGCTAGAACTCTCGATACTGAAACTAATCTCATCTGCTTATATGAACTCTGTAGAAAAGTATGTTTGCTAATAGAATTATTTCAAGGGTATATGGCTACCAAAGACAAACTGAAATGGGCAGGCTATGATCAAAAACAGCTGAGCATTACTTTAACAACCCGTGGCAGTCCACTGCTTAACATATTATGATTTCTCCGGATTCCAAAAACAATAGAAAATCTATTGTGTCTGTTGAATATATGGAACTTTGGCCGGTAGAAGGGTTCTCTGTATCTCCAGATGCGTTAATATAGAAAGATGAATGTACCTATAAAGTGGTTAGATTTAATGAAATTGCAGAGATTTAGGCTGTACAATTTTACGGCGATTAACACTCGCAAAGAATAGCTAGCGATATCTACAAGTGCTGGTTCCCCAGGATCAAAACAGTCCCTGAACCACCGCTTAAGGTACCCGCGTTGTCATCACCACGTGGTTGGTGGGCTGTTCTATGTTAGTGGGGTTGGTTTCCGCACTTAGTCCGTGCAGTGGACCATTGTGCGTGAGCCAGGTCTACCCCTATTAAATTTGAACAAAAAGCATTTCCGAGGTTTTTAATTTTAAGACGACAATAACCAGTTGCGTCACTGCACCCTGAAGTTAGCGTGACCACAGAACGGAGGTGCACTGTCTTATTAGGGTTATCACAAACTTTTACACATCATATATTTAGAGTTAGTGGCCCTAATAAAATTGACATAATTTATACTACGCTGGAAACCGACCTTAATAGCACGTCCTAAGCACCTTTTATGATTGACCTTAAAATATTTTCAACATAAATGCTTCATGTTTTCGGACTCCTTTGATTGTTTTGGAAGCTTATTAAACAAATATGATATTTAACTTTTGTCTGCGGGATCTATTAACTTCAAAAATATATTGAAAATCAGGAAAATACGACGAAGAAAAATTTTGTTCAATGCATTAGGTATTTATTTCGTAAAATCTGTTAAAACATTACCATATACCTTGTATTCGAAAAACTGTGGTTGATACACACAATATGCACAGTAGCTCTCAAATGTCTTAAAACTAGTCAAAATATAATTTTAAATTAGTAAAATAAAAAAATATCCATACACCCAATCTCACAGCGCCATCTAGCCCAAACTAAGCTTTATCCTGTATTTTGGATTTTTTTGTCCATACATATTATGAATTTATGATACATATCTCATACATACATAGAAAACACCCGGACCGATATAAACATACTTGTTCATGAACGCAAATGTTTAAGCCACCCGGGGAACGAACCCGGAACCCTTGGTGTAATAGCCGACGTCTCAACCATTATACCTGGTGGGTCGTCAAAAAAATTGAGCAAGATAACCCTAAGCGCTTTTAACTGTACCGGGTACCTAAATAGAACAACATGCAATATAAACATCACAGCTAACGGATGTGGGCGGCCACTAGTGGGGCCAGTATCGACCACTTGTGGGCTACATAAAGCTAAAACATATCATTATTGTGCCATCAGGTCTTGTATCATCACGGTGTTTTGTCAAAAGCGACCCAATTTGATTAATGAACAAAAGCCGAATAAGACCCGAGGCAATTATCTATTCCAAGTAAAAAAGAACGGGAATATGATTTGTTATACTTTTAATTCAAAATAATATGAGGCTGAAACTGGCAGAAAATTCTAGCAGATAAAAAATGATGGCCAGGAACGAAAAAGGATTTGGTCCCTGTTTCAATAGAATATGTTAAAATTATTTGAAATATTTGCATGTTGCAGTCAAAGGTTATGAATGAAAACAGCCTTTTGCTTTGTTACCAAGACTTTATTCATCCCTGACCAACATGTTTTTCTGCTACAATTTTCTGCCAGTTTCAGCTTCATCAAAATAATGTTTAATTTTAAATCAAAATGTAAGAAAGAGGACTTTGTATTGTGGGTTAAAATATGAAGTAATGGATAGGGATCCTGGGTATATTATGTTCATATTTTATTTTCACAAGCTTGTGAATCAGTTTACATGAGACAATTAGATATAGGTACTTCTAGCTATTTATTAATGTTGAATGCAAAGAAAAAATATTAAAAGTCCGGTCTTAACTTGTATATTATTATTATATTTCCTTCGTGTGAATTTAAATATAACAAACACACTTATGTTTTAAATAGGTATAATATAAAAAAGTAAATGTGTTTCCTCGTGGGATGAAACGACAGGACTCTTGCACATTAACTGCCTGTTGAAAAACCGGTAATACAACTAAATGTATTATGGTAAGAGTATACTGCGGTAGTCGTTTATATAATATCAAGCCGTGGTACCTTCACATGACATAATAATGTATTTTTAATTTACGCAAACTTAATCTACATCTCAACCCATTGTAATTGCATGAGTTTACTTTTACTCATCATTTCTGTATTGTTAACTTTTTAATTTGTCATTTTTGACAGGAATAAAGTTTTATTCGATTGTATATATAATTAACAAGCCCAGATGAAAATACAAACAATAATACAGAATACATTGAGTATATAAAAAGAATAGTAAAACTAAATAAGTTGGACTGTAGGAAGGTGGTACTCTGTAGCAAGTAAAATAAGTATATTTATTTAATCTGTGGTAGTAAGTAACATACAAACTACATCTAATTTTACATGAAAAAAACAATACGTTGTAACCTTCGCAGGTGTGACTTGCTTTTTAATCTTTAAAGTAGTTGAATCCCTAAGTGTAAAATAAACTATAGACAAAGTACATTAGCGAGAATAGCAAGCCTACAATCCTTGCAAAGCCGATTTAATTCTATTAGCAATGGAATTTATCTATTTTTATATCCGTTTTTGTTGATGTTAAGCATTTCTGCTCATGTAACTGACACGTGGTGATTTTAATTTAATTAATTAACCAACAAGAAGAGTGATGAAGTAACCGGTAGTGATGAGTGTACGTTGATAGATGGAAGGATATAGGTAGCCATAAGAAAGCATTGGTGGAATTATTTGACGACGTGGTACGTTACTCATAAGAGTGTGCGTTGTCGTATTTTTACAAAGGCATAGTGAAAACGAAGTCTATCGAGGGGAAGAGATTTGGGCCTCCGGTCACCTCAGTGACTCGGTGAAGCACAAGACAAAGCATTGTTTTTCTGTAAGACTTTTATATCACGCGGTAGTCGGGCCCGTTTACGCCAAAGGAAGACTCTTTGACACTCAAAAGTTTTGGATGTGTTAGACAAATGATGAGCCAGGATTAATAATAATAAACCAAGGTAGCTTATTTGGTTCGCAGAAGACGCGATGCACAAATAGCAATTCAGGCTTATCGTCTCCTCGAAAGTATTGTTAACAAAGGTTTGTGTGTATAAAAATGTTACCTAGTATGAGTATTATTTTTCTTTAATTTGTAATGCCATTAAACGCACGATATACAAGGCACCTGACGCCCCTTTTGGACTCGAATTACACCATATGCCATGCTATTAGATAACCAGTAATACAAATATTTGAAAAAGTCCAAAACAAGTTTTATTGCTATATTTCTGGCATTTCAAATTGAGAATCAACCATGGTTATGCATAAAGCTATATTTAATTAAATTTCAATCGTTAGTTTTATGATAAACAATATAGTTTAAGGTGGATGTTTATTAATTGGTATGTAAAACACAAAATAGCTTTGAATTGCCTGTACATTAACAGGTAATTTTAGTACTAAATTAGTTTTAGCATTTAACCTGAAATTAGATAAGTACCTAATCATAATAAAAGTATTTTTGAAATAAACATGAAATTGTGATGTGAGTGAGTATATAATTCTATCGATAGTAAAAGTTGGATACCGCATTATTGTATGTTTTAGTTACGTAAACACTTATCAGATAGTCAAACATACAGAATTTTTTAACGTGTAATTGGCAGGAATCCCGCATTCTGTGTACAAAATACAAACGCATATAAACATTAGCAAAAATGTATTTGGTATTGCTTATACATTACATGTTTTACTTCATAAATTTGAGTAAATACGTCCGTAAGTATTTATTTTTTAATAGAGATATACATCTGTATATCTCTTTTAAAAAATAAATACTTAATTGTAGTCGGTCGTGAATGACGTAAACAGAAATATTTATTTACAATATAAATATATTGGTATTTATTATAAAAAGCGAGCTTATACAAGATGTTAATCAGAGCCTTATAACTAAACGCATCTACGTGTCTGGCTGTTACAGTGACCTGACCCCAATACTCTGATGGCATCTCTCAGTTCAAAGGTATGTGACACTGAACACAATACCTGATAAGAAGTGAGTCACGCATGAGAAAGCCAGCCTTGCTGCGCCCGCGCACCGGGGTGACAATTTCATTCTTTATGCCCAGTGAAAGCTCTAGTCGAAAGTCAAATCTTAGAATGTTTACAGAAAAACTTCCGACGATAGATGTATCATACACATTAGTGTTATAGACTTTTTGACGTAAATTACTTAGTAATTAGAAACGCGTGACTCGAAGCGACATTTTGGTAAATATAATAAACTCGGTAAAATCGGTGCTTTTTAGACACTTTAACGGTTAGCTGCTTCAGAAGCTATCTAGAAAGATTAAATTTGAATACGTATAGGAAAAAACAATACGCATGTTTTCTCTGACTCTGTTTAAATCTAGTGATCTCCTGATAAAACCTTACCAGACCGAAAGGTGCTTTTAAAACTTTTAGCATATCAACTAGATAGATAATATTTCCCCAATTCTGATCAAACCTTTCATCTTTTGAACGGAACCTTTTACAAGTCGTCGCTCCATCAGGCTGAATTAGGAAAGAATAAAATTAAAGAGATTGGATCGTCTATTTTCAAATTGTGATAACCATTATTCGATTAACATCTTTAACAATTTAATTGCGCTGGAACGTCATGTAATTGTTTTTCAAACCATCTAAGTAATCAATTTACTCGCACAATATAAATTATGAATGCAGTGCTTTTAGTTGCGTTTCCAGAGGTCTTTGAAATATTTTAATAGTAACAGCACAAGAGAAATTCAACAATAATGGCTAGCAATAATTCTGCTTTCTCTGAATATAATAGTGGAACTACTTAGTGGTTGAAGGTGTCAGCTAATTATTATTATAAATAAAGTTTAATAAATGCGTGTAAAGCTTCAATTTGTACGAAATCACATGACAAGTTGTCAACTTGAAGTTGATGTTTTATGATTGTTTAACTGCTTCAGAGGTTTAAACAATATAATACCTACTGCTTTCGATACCTACTTATTTATAACCTACAAATTGACAATGTAGCGTAAGCTATGTCTATTGTATTAATAATTAATATCTTCTGACATACATATATACCCAAAGTAATCTACGTATTTAAATTGAAGGATCTAAATAACAGATTAACATATACTTAACTTTTCTATACACGTTACATCGAGAACATCAACACGTACATGTAATCAAATGTTTGTATTGCACGAAGATCGAACCTTAAGCTGACTTCTTAGCTATAACACCAATAATTACATAAAAATGGTTAATTTTTATGTATTAACATTAAATTATTAAACATTTGTACTTTGTTAAACTTGTGCAAATAAGTTAAATTTATCTAAAAAGAAAGTATCGACATCGCGGAACTTCATCGCAAAATGCATTTCAAAATAAGAATCAGTCTGTCAATTTGTCAGAAAAAAATAAGTCGTTTAAAAATGCACCCTAACGTGCGAGGGCAACGTTGCGAGACATCCCCGTGAGGAAGTATGGGTATGCCGTCGGCTTTTTGTAAGGCTTCCTGCCACGACAGACGCCGTGGGAACAAACTGCTAACCTTCCCCAGGGAACAAGGAATCGTTCACGATGGCTAATGTCAACTAAGTTAATTGGCTGTTCACGGTTAGTAAGCGTAATGAGATAAATGCGACAATTGAGGTTGAAATACATTAACGTATAAGCAAGATATTTAATAAAATTAAGCAGTTTTTTCACAGTTCCACGAGGGTTTTATATAATTAACGTCATCGATAATTACTGGTGATTCCACGAAAAATTTAAGATATTGTCAAATTAGAATTGCGGTAATTTTTAAAACGCTGTTTAAAATCAGTCAATCAAAAGTAGAATAAAAATTTAATTAAAATTTAAATAAAATAACAATTTATAGAAAAATAAATAATATGTATGTACAAAACAGAAGGCAAAGTTATAATATTGTTAAATATTTGTTACACCTGTTTTTTATCTAACGGTGTAAAAGTGAATCGAGTCAATCATGTCGAAATCAGTTCAGTTGCAATACGATCTGTCGTTGCTTCGTCAGGCCAATGAACCGAAAGTTTAAGTTTCATAAGATCAAAAGTGAATGAAGTATCAATCAGAGAAACTTAAGATTTGTTACGTATGTAAATTAGAGCAAAGATAAATATAGGTCAAAAATTTCACTTAGCTTAGTAGCCTCTGAAGACTAGCATATATATATCATAAAGCTTTCTTTCTTTCTACTTAAACGTTTGTAATATATTACATTGAAAGAATTTCTACTATGGCAGGAGAAATAGCTGAGATCGAAGTATTTGAAAATACAGTGATTGAAATAAGAAAGTTATTTTTCTATGCCAGTAAAAAACAATAGTTTCCATGAAATCAAAAACTTTAAAAAGCTACTCATCGTGTGTCATGGTGATAGAGTTGTCTCTATAGTCACGATGGTGGTCTTCCGTGGCTTTTTAAATAAATATCGTTATATTTCAGTATATATTCTCTGAGGTTATATCAATTCATAATAAAAAGGTTATTGTAGGACTGAAAAAAAAGTTCTTTTCATTCAAGAACGACATTACATTTGCCCTGCGTTTTTTTTTATTTTGACTAAATCATTAATGCATAATTTCAAAAGAAATTTGCTTCATTTCAGACTAATCTAAAATTCCTTCGCCCGACTCTGATCGAACATGAAAGACAATTTGCGAAACCTGCACAATTAGTGAGTGCGCTATTGTGACTTTCACCGTTGGCTGTTGCCCGTGCTTGTGTCAGAATTAATTTCACAAGTGTTTTTCGCCGGATTGGGCAACAGTGTCATCGCGGTATCAGCGTGCAACGCGAACAATGGCCGGTGTTGTAATGCTATTGAATTCGGTTGCAGCTATAACTTGACTGACTTTTAGTAAGAACAGCGATTAGATGAACGCTTAGTTAATCTGGGTAGGCGAAACGTTTTTGAATGCTGATAGGTGCCCAAGGATTGAGTAGCTTGTACCCTTGTTAGTGGGTACGACTGAAATTGTTAGGTACCTTAATGAATAAATTGTTTCCTAAAAAGTTGAGTTTATAATTTCCAAAAAAAAAATGTACAAATTGAGTAGTTATGTCACAAGATCTAAATAATAAAAGGTGCTTTATTTCTATTGCGATGGAGTCTTCCTAGTAAGTAATGAAATACTTGTATTGGGAATGACTTGCCACTTGCCTAGGTTTCTAAATATACATTTTTTTACAAACGATATGGTTATTTAGTTTATAATTACCACTTAAAAAAAATGCTCGTTCTTTTGTTTATTTCTTACTTATAATACTGACTTTAAATATAACTTCGACATCCTTTTCTTAAATATAGGGGTTCGCATCCTACCGTGGATCTATTAACGGAGACAAACCTCCAAGAAATTAGTATTGTTCATAGTTTCTTACAACCTAATCGTACTGTTTAGATGTATGAATAAAGCGGATATCAATAATTCAGATATTTCTCCCGCAGCACGTCACATGCAAGTGGTCATGGCGTGAACCGCGTGCTCACTCGTACAACTTTACAAACCGACCGAGAGTTTATAAACATACGCCCATTCGCCCGCAACGATTTATATTACTACACCGTAAGTCGGCCAGTCAAAAAGATAAATTGTCACAGACACAAGTCCGCGATTAGACATCTTTGAGTTTACATTCGATTTAAATGAAACATATCAAAATAGTGGGCGGCCATGATGAAATCTGTTACGTTTATTTTGACATCATATCAACCGGAGAGTCAAAGACTGGAAATAGGGGACTCAATGATTAAATAACTCATAAAAAACCATGGGAGGCACGCTGCTACAGTGTGTTTTACCAAGTCACGACTGGGTTGGCTTGCGATATACAATATTGTAAAATTTGAAGTACCTACAGCGGAAATCAATAGGAAAAAATATTCATTCCAGTAAATTTTTGCATTAGGTTAATCATTGCCCATATACGACACAGTTTTAATATTGCGTGGCATCTCCAAACTATATAAAATAACTGTGAGTGTACGACATTATATACAGACATATTTCAAATGGATTGTTTTAAATTCTACTGGTGATTGTTACGAATACAAAAGAGATTTTAGTAAATATTTTGGTGAACAAGCACCCTCGAGATCGTGCAGTTTACAAACAAGCCCGGCGAGATGCGTCCATGTTTTTTCAACAAGCTGCATGCATTTGATTAACTGTCGTACTTTTAGCTGTTAAAGTAAATTATGAGTTCCTCTATATCATTTACTCAATGGTTTTTTATGTTACAAAGGGTACAGGACGGTCAGGAAACTCACCTGATGATATGTGATACGTGTGATCATGACAGTGCGGGATTGACAAATACCAACAACCAATAAACAGTTTATTATTAATATTATTATCTATCAATGCCGCACTGCATCCCTTACCTGAGACAACAGATGTTAGGTCTTTTATACCCGGTAATTTAACTAGATACAGTGCCCTCATCTCGAAACACAGAAGTGTAAAGCTCTCGTATTTTACGGGACGATATCTGGCATTGCGGTGATACCTAACTAGACGACTCAGTACCGAATCTACCACCTAGTATCAATGCAAACAATGAGTTATTTTAGCGTCAGGTATTTTATTTTTAATATTGTATAGTTAACGCGATAGAGTAGGTAAAAACTTTAAGACCGAGATCCACCCAGCCTTAATCCTGCCAACCCGAACAGTAGACAGTGCCCACACTTGATAAGATGATAAGTCTACTTCAGACATCGAAGACTGGCTTTTTATGAGCATTAAAATGCTATTATAAATCAGTCAAGTCTAGTCTAATTCTGCTTTTGTAAGTCATTCAAGTCATAAAACAACCGTGTTCAACACGTTTTTAAGTATTTCTAATGGAAATACATACAGTTGACGGGGTGCGATGGTGTTGAGGTCTAAATATATGGTGGAAGTACTTTGAAGTTAAACTACTGAAGTTATGAAGTTAACCAAAGAAAAGTGGAAATGCAGGTGCATTGCAAGGAACGATAACAGCGTTATCAATGTCACGGTTTGATTTAATTGTTTTGTTCGTAATGTTTGGATTGCATTTTTGTGGTACTTAGAAGATAAAGAAATATTTATAGGGTTTTTACTTATTGGATCGTTATAGATGACAACGTTTGGTGCTTTATAAGTATATAATATTACTGGACACATTATAATAAAACAACTGATTTTATTTTATTATTTTGGTATAAATTGAGCTTTATGAATACTTACGTAGGTATTCGAAAGTACATCCATTGTATGTACGTATGTACATTTCGATTACAATCATATGCCAATCGTTCCTTTCGTTACTTACCAAACAAAGAGGAAATTGCGAAGAGAGATTTACCTTGTATGTGATTGTATTTACATTGTTTATAATTATGGTGGTAAAAAGTGTATTTATAAGTGTGCGAAGTATCCCATAGTTTTGTGAGACATTCTTTCAGTATGAATCTGCTGGCTCCGAGTGAGAGACAATATTGTGCATAAAAACATGAACGACTTTGTAGAGCGTCTCTTTGTTTCAACATGAATAATGCACGTTATTTACCTTTAGAGATAGGTTAAGTTATAATAACTAACATAAGAAACCAAAAGTATAAAGTTACACGTTCTATGCAGTTAATTCTGTATCTAATTATTAGGTACTTTCTTTAAATTATGCTTTTGCTCAAGTAGGGTATTATATCATAGTCCAAGTATATTTTTTAGAATGCTTCAAATATTTGTTATTTATTTAATACAATTTGGGTATTCAAGAGTTAAAGACAGAATTAATGTTCATGGGCGGCGGTCACTTACCATGAGGTGAACTGTATGCTCGTTTGCCTCCTGTTCAATAAAAAAATTAAAAGAATCTTTGAAATTTTACTAGTCGTCGAGTTTTCAAAATACTTAAAAAGTTTAATGGAGAAAGCAACTGAATTAATATGATATTGGTTTCAGAGAACAACACTTCAGAATATTTCTTTGAATTTGACATCTATTAAATGTTATTACACGGATTATTCTCCAACAACCATGACCAATGATTAGATTAGTTGCAAAATTACTGTTAACCGCTTTTAACCTTGTCAGATGTAACCAAAATACGTTGAAAGTATTTGCACGCTCTTTGATATTCAGGACTGAGCAGTTTCAAGTAGGTAAGTACCTATTATATGGAAAATTCTTAAAGTCAATCAAAACTAACTTTACGGACCTAAGTTTTCTGAGTGAATATTTTATCCACATTTTGCTAAATGCAGCAGCATCTCGAAGCATCTTTCCGGGCTGCGAAGGCCATAGACGACTAAAATAGTTTTTACCTATAAAAAACTTGGGTTTTGTCTATTCACGCTTATTGTATTCGAACGCATTATTATTATTATTTTTTAAATGTGATATCTTTTTAAATCTTCAATATATGACACTTTTTGCGGTTTAACTCATCAGATCATCACTGTAGGTATGGTTAAGTTGTATAAATAATCTCTTTTTATAGAGGTAGTAGTTATATTAGATTATGCAGAATTTAAAAATTTTAAGACATCATTCCCGTTTGCTAATAAGAAACCATAAATACCACAAGGAGACATTATGGCGCTTAGAATTTAAGAGTGGTTTTGTCTGATATTCATTGACCATCTTAAAGACTTTGGATTAAGTATATATATTTTATGTGCTATGGAATAAGAAGAACAAGGATATCATATTATTGACGAAAATAGTTTCACTGTTAAAAATTGCAAGCTAAAAAAGTAAAACAAGAGAGAATATTCCAAAGGTGCCTTTTTATGTCTACCTGGCTGGCGTGACTGTTGCGCCCGCGCATGCAAGCAATGACTCAGATGCGCTGACAACGTGCCCAGTTGTTATGAACGGTGGAATTCAAAACCGAAACGTGACGTCATTCGTTATTTTAGCCGCCACATTGTTATCGTAAAATGTCTTTTAAATTGGAATATAAACAACCCATAAAAGTTTTAATTATTCGACACATAAAAACGAAATAACTACAAATATATTTTAATTATAAATTAATAAATAAATATCCACTGACATTCACACAGCACCATCTAGCCTCAACCAGTTAAGCTGAAGCCCGTAGTATGGGTAATAAACAACGGATAAATTTACTTCTATACGTTTTTGTAAATTCATACATATTATACATAGAAACACCCAGACAAATGCAAACGCACATGTTCATGCACACATGGATCGAACGCGGTACCCTTATTGTAGTAGGTTTTATTCCTATAATATATAAATTATAAAACTAATATAATAATGTCTAAGTTTAAATAGCTACATGTTCTTACTTACTACTAACAAGACCATTACTAAACATTATATATTAACAATATATTCAATTTAGTAGTTTTGCAAGTATTCAATAATGCACCTGTAGTCCTAACTTCAAGATATGAAAACCAGTAATTATATCAAATTAGTCAATGACACTTGACTTCATTATTGTTAATGTATGAGAATGATTTACAAATTAACATTCCTAAATAAATTACATTCGGATATTAAAAGTTATTTGATAGACGCAATTTTTCAATTACCATTAAGGTATTTTCACAAGTTAGGTAATCACTTGTACATTTTCTAAAATCTCTTATCTCTTATGGATACCTTAATACATTTCTATCCTTATTTACAACGATCATGCGTCATTCCTTTTTAGACTAATAACGTGATTTACGTGTAAAACTAATTAACCTTTTTTTTTTTTTTTTTTTTTATAACATAGGGAGGCAAACGAGCATGCGGTTCACCTAATGGAAAGTGTCACCGCCGCCCATGGACATTTGCAACAGCTGAGGTCGCAGGGATGCGCTGCCGGCCCTTTGTATAAGAAAACGCTCTCTTTTTGAAAGATGCCAGGTCATATCGTTCCGGAAACGTTTCCGATGGCAACTGATTCCACAAATTAATCGTACGCGGCAGAAAATGTCTATCAAAACGAACTGTAGAAGATCTCCACGTATCCAGATGGTGTGGGTGAAATCTGGAATTCTGCCTCGAAGTGCGTGAGTGGAATTCAGCCGCAGGAACAAGCCCAAATAACTCGTCAGAACACTCCCCATGATATATGCGGTAGAGGATACAGAGCGAAGCCACATCTCTTCGCAAACCCAAAGGATCAAGCCGATCGGAAAGATCCTGATCATTGATAATTCTAGCCGCTCTTCTCTGAATGCGGTCAAGTGGAAGAAGCTGGTACCCCCGCCCACAGGTGAGAGCAATATTCCATGTGCGGCCGAACTTGCGACTTGTAAAGTTGCAAGCGATGGTCCGGCACGAAATACCGCCTCGACCTGTTAAGCACACCGAGCTTCTTTGAGGCCAACTTGGCTTTACTCTCCAAATGACCGCGAAACTGAAAACTGCTAGAAATATCAACACCAAGAATTCCGATACTAGCTGAGGGACTAAGGGGAGTGTTTAAAAATTTGGGCGAGACTGAAAAGGGTGTCTTTTTTGCGGTGAAAGCACAGACTTGTGTCTTTTTGGGGTTAAACTGCACTAGATTGTCTTGACCCCAATCGGAGACTTGATTAAGAGAAGTCTCGACCTCAGACACAATTCTGCCTGCCTCAGACATAACCTGCCCCATACCTGTATAACTTTGTTGAAATATCATTATTGTAATATTTAAAACACAAATAAGAACTTACATAACGATACATATTAAATTATACTCGTAGTAACAAGACAATTCATATTACACGTAGGTATTACATTGACGTCAATGTAAATAAGGTTTTTGGATACACATATTAATCGATGTTGTATGCTAATAATGATGCTGTACGGTGCTCTAAACATGATATCCAAGTACATATTATAAACACAATTTGATTCGATTAGGAAGTTAATTAATTAGTAATTTGTAACCCGAGTTTCTCATCAATGTCTTCTTTGTAGATTCACATTCACCAATTTGGTAGAATATTGATTTATTTGTAAAATTTTGTTTGTCTTTTTTATGATATATACATCATCAAATTGTATTTTAATTACATGACTAAGCTCAATTTAACAATTTCAATCGTAAATGTAGGTTTTAGGTCTAGTATAGGGCGGACAACACCACGTAGAGATCAGGATAGGTAGTAGTTTTGACACAGTTTAGGATCCAACTATTTATTTATTTATAAGGCACATCCAACAATGCAAACACAAACATTCGTAAAATATAAATAAATGACAAGTAATCTAGTGTTTACATCAATTATAGATATTCACAGTATGTTCAATTAACTCGTAATTTTATAACAATAACAACTTATTGACTAAACTAAAAGTTATAATTTATCAGTACAATTTTGACTCGGTGTACAAAAAAAAGTTCTTTTTTAACACTTTGGGGTTAACTATCCCATTATGCCGCTAGAAGTTTACCTAAACCATAAACCTTAATACATTTCAGTTTCTATCTTCCAGTTCCTTGGAATTAAATTTCACGGGAATAAACAAAAGTTGGTTACTTTGAGTGAAAAGGTGGGCATGTTGAACCTAAAACTCACTTCAAGCGTCGTAACATACCTTAAGAGGCCGTTTAGAAACTGACACCAGAGTTAGTCTGACTCTGTGTTCTTCTTCTCAGTCACTCTTGTCAGAGTGGTTGTGGTTATGTTTAGGTCAATGTTTGTTGCATGTTCGCATTTGTGATGCGTCGCCATCTTTATTTTATACGACTCAACCTACTCGAAAAGAAGTAAAGCTTTCTTTTTATCTACTCGTACGTAGTTAAAGTTTCTTAAGCTACAAAAATATAGTAGTCGTAATGTAAATACAGCGTAAGATATGTTTTTCCACGTTCATTTTGTTCTTTTTTATACTCATGTAAGATATCCACGGCTCATGGTAAAGTATGCCAAGCTCATTCGTCTATGATCTTACGCAAAATGAGGTTTGGTTGTTGACACGTAGAAGACGAGCTCAGATGTTATGCTCAAATCATCCTTAGATTACCTATACCGATGTAAATGCCAATTGTATTTTGGTTTGATTGATTTAGTTCCTTGTTTTCATTTCTTTTGTTTGTTGAAATTTTTATTCGTCATTTAGTGAAAATTTAAATTCAAAACAAATTTAACGATAGTTAAATAACGTAAACATATGACGTATACAAATAAGGCCACGCCAGTATTAACAACAGGTAGATGAGCAAACAATGATAACGTCCCTCCCTTTTTGAACATTTCACTTGACTGCGCCGGGACAATCAAAGCACCTGACTATGTTTGAAATAGTTGACTTTGTAGTTTTTTTTAGGTAGGTACCTACTAATTTTTTTTAAGAGTTCGTGTCTATAACCAGTGCGTAATCGAGCATATCCATAGACTATAAATCACGGATTTAAGATGTAAAGCCTGACCAATAAAAAAAACCTCGCCATATTGCGGAAAACTATTGGAACTAATTTCTTCAACTGGCAACCATCTATAAGAGATGTCATTATTGTCATCTGTCAAAGTTTGTTGTCGATTGTTCGTGGTGTATTTCTTAGTTAAGTGAGTTATTTCAGCGTTAAAATGCCAAAAACGATTAAAAGCCAGTTAAGAAAAGTTATTTATAATATAAATAATTACTTGTCAGAAAGAAGGTCTGAAGGAATTGACTCTATTCCTCTAAACAACATCACGGACCTTGTTGTCAACTTGACTGGTAGGTACCTCATATACTACGTCCAATAGGAATTGGCTAATTTGTGACTAATTTTTAATTCAAAAGTTCTGTTTTTTTATTTTTGTTTTTTTTTTGTATAGGTATATCCCGATCGTCCGTAATGAAAATACGAAGAGAAGGTCAGACCTCAGTTGTATTTTCTACACCCAAGAAAAATAAACCTAAAACAAAAAAGAAAATCAATTTGGATGATTTTGATGCCTGTGCAATTAGGCATAAATTACAAGATTTTATGCCGTCCGAAAAGAAGTACCGAGTTTGAAGCGGTTGCTTGCAGCTCTGAAAGAATCAATAAATTTTGTTGGTGGCAGGGAGTCTCTTCGTTTACTGTTACACAAATTAGGTTATAAATTTAAAAAATGTAGAAATCAAAGGACAATTCTTATGGAGCGGTATGATATAGTAGCATGGAGGGATAGATATCTACAAGAAATCAAAGATGTAAGGAAGAGTGGTATGCCAATTGTATACCTTGATGAAAGTTATATTCATACTTCGCTCAATCATGCTAAATGCTGGCAAAGTGAAAATGAGCCCGGTGTATCTAAATCTGTGGCTAAAGGCAAAAGATATGTCATTGTCCATTGTGGTGGCAAGACAGGGTTCGTCCCTAATGCTTTATTAATTTATAATGACAAAGAAAAAAAAGAAGATTTCCATGACGCCATGAATACAGTTAATTTTAAGAAATGGGTATTGGATAAATTAATACCCAATTTGCATGAACCTACCTGTATAGTCATGGACAACGCTAGATATCATTCTAGCCAAATCAACAAGCCACCGAGCATGATAAATAGAAAAAAAGAAATTACAGACTGGCTTTCATCAAATAATATTGCCTACCCTACCAATGCTACCAAAAGTATGCTAATGGTTATAGTAAAACAAAATAAACCTGACCCAATATATGAAATAGATCATTTAGTACAGGATTATGGTCACAAAATAGTAAGACTGCCTCCTTATCATTGTGACCTCAATCCTATTGAGATGATATGGGGCATAGTAAAAGGGAAGGTTGCCACAAAGAATGTTGGTTTAGACAATATCACATTCATGCAGCTTGTAAAAAACTGTTTTGAGGTAATTATCACATTTCATCTGATATAAAATTAAATATTTTGTTTAGATACAGTTACTGACTTATTAATTATTTTTCTAGGATATAACCGCCGATACATGGAATAATTGTTGTGAGCATACAAAGAAAATAGAAGAAGATTATAGACAAAGGGACCAGTAATTGACGGAGAAATTGAAAAATTTATTATAAATGTTGGTGACGATAGTCAAACATCCAGTGATACAAGTAGCAATGAATCTGTTATATCTGAAATTGAAACACAACAATCAGACAATGAAGATCATGAAACATATGAATCTGTTGAATATTTGGATTCTGACTTTGAAGACTTATGCTATTAAAATCCATACTAATATTATAAATGTGAAAGTATCTCTGTCTGTCTGTCTGTCTGTCTGTTTGTTACGCTTTCACGCCTAAACTGCTGAACGGATTTTATTGAAACTTGGTATGTTGATAGAAGGTAACCCAGAATAGGTTTTAGGCTACTTTTTGTCCCGTTTTCCCCCCACTTCCCTAAAATGGGGGTTGGAAGTTTGTATGGAACATTCCGCAATTTTTGTAGTACGACGCTGAAATTTGTGATGCGGACTATTTGTCATAAATGAAAAATGTCATAATTTTTTTCTTCTAATATCCACCCAGGAAATCAGATACTTCCCCTATTTCATGGGCTTGGCATCAAATAGTGGAAGTATCTGATTTTCCGCAGTTTTTAAGGTAGAAAGCTAAAAATTGGTATGAGGGCCAAAAGGTAAGTCACAAACAATAAATCTTTCATTTTATCCCGACATTAACGCGGGCGAAGCCGCGGGCAAAAGCTAGTATTAAATAAAGCTAATACTGAAATAATAAAGTTGTACGTTTTTAAACTGCCTAATTAGAATCAGAATGCCTATAGTTTACTTTTAAGGAAGTTTATTTCACAATACTTTAAAAATTAAATATTTACTTTAAAAAAAACTTGTAGTAGGAACAACCTTTAAAAAGTAAATTTTAACTGTCCTTCCTGAATCGTTAGAAAAGAAAGAAATAAACCTAGATTGTATTGTAGTGATTAAAAAAAAATTTAAACGCCGATTCTTCTTCTAGCCGCGAATTTAAATAAATAGTAGGTAAACTAACTTTCTGCTATAGTTTATATTAAATTAAACACTAGCTAAAAAAACGTACACTTGCCAATTCGCAATAGTATGACTATAGTAGATGTTGCCATAATCATAGTTAATATAGCGCCCTCAGAGCAGGTTTTTTATTTTTTTGGTCAGGCTTTAGTGACTAGTCTTTTACCTCAATGGTAGAGACACATGGTAGAGACGGAATGTACGAGCAAGCGAGAAGTATTATGAAACTCGAAATGTAGAGATTTTTTAAAGTTGTGATCTCTGGGATTATGACATGAATAACAGTATACATAATTGCTTATTAATGCTCAGATTAGGTAGATATGGGTACTTTAAAGTAACATCTTTAAAGTAATATTAAATTACTCAAAAGTTGGCTTTAATTTGAGGAAATGACCGAAAAACCATATTTTAGTTTGAGATCTGCAATAACAAAGCCTTGGATTTTTGTGAATTTGTAATAATGTGTACATTTGTGAAAGTTATCTCGTTTACGCCGCATGAGCATAGCTACCGTTAAAGCTTCTGTTTCCAATCTAGATGGGCTCTACTTAACTCTATGTTTAAGATACAATAGATAGATAAACTGAATTGTAAAAGAGAAGCATACCTTGACCAGTTATTGCCCGCCAAACTCGATGAGCGTCGTCGCCGATGATAAAGCCTCCAACTCAAGGACCAAGCACAACACAAGAAAAACTTGTTGTCACTGTTTCGAAACCACTTTGACACTTAACCACGAAGCGATTCCAATGCACCACGGTAAATATACACGACAGCCAATAAAATAGTAACAAAATTACTTTAAATCCAATCTTTGATTCTAAAAACAGGTTTTATTTACGAACTTCACACACTACGTCACGGAATAAAATAGACGTGAAATTCACGTCGGGGTTTTGCGTCGACTGAACGTGCTGCGCGAGAGGGACGGCGTGAAGGTGTTAGAGCGAGAGCGCGGCGACGTAGGTGGGAGGACGACCGCTAAACACCGAGAATGCACAGTCGCTACACTGGGGACACAATATTGAAATAATTTTATAGAATTTTACCTTGTGACAGCATCTTTACGAAGCTACTTTAGGATTTACGCAATATTACAAGTAATTAGTACTTATACAAAGAAAAGAAAGAAAGAAAAAGATTTATTTTAGCAATAATTTCACAATAAATATTAAGAACTGCTCTCATTAAAGGTTCCCCTGTGTTATGAGAGACAGACTCCTCCGTACGCTTACACTAAAGAACGTGCTTATATACATACACAGTTAATATATATATATATATAATTATATATATTATATAATTATATAATATATATATATTATATATATATATATTATAATATTTTATATATTATATTATATACTTAGAGTATATATAACTAGGTATAGAGCGCGCATATCGTACCAGATACTCAATGCACAGCGTAGGAGACTATAGCTACTATTGATAGATACATGACAAATAGGTTGGATATTTGTGCGCCGCAACCGCAGTTGTCGATAAATACAACTAAACATTGTGTATGTGGCTAATGATTTGTTTTTAACCCTTAGAGTATTAATAAAATAATAACATTTAAAAAAAAGAGTAAGAGTATTAATAATAGTAATATTTATAATAATAAGAGCAAGCGCACTTGCCCATCATTATTTTGATAAATATTTATCACTTTACATTCAATGTACTTTAAATTCGTGTTGGTCAGAGTGACGGGTGTATTGTTTTATAAATGGTTATGTTATGAAAAAAAAAAATAAATTATATTCAGCCCGAATCTACATAATACGAGAATATGCATGTGATCTTTCTTTCATTATTAATTTATTATAATTATGGATTTCTGCATTTAGCCTATTACGTCCCACTGCAGGGAACAGGCCTTCCCACGCAGTATGGGGACATTTACTTTGTACATATTAAAATTCTTTGAAATATTAAAGCAGTTGATGCGTGATGTTGCAATATTTCGTACTTTGCATTTAAAATATATGAAAGTACTTTGAAAAAGGAAAACGATTTAAATACTTTATAAACACAAAAATATTTACAATAAATAATTGCGCATAAAATTTTTAGCTATAAAGTTGTATTACATTTATGGAACTTTAAAACTATATATACAATTGCATACCCAGTTTTATTATAGTTAAGTATAATGAGCTTTTTATATTTATTTAGTGTTAAGAATAAAATGTTACTAACATAGTGATTAAGTTTATGTAATACTAACAATTAATATGGACTTTGTCTGAAATAAATATATATTATTATTATTATATAGTAAATTAACATTAAGTACTCCTTGCCTATATTAAAAAATAATATAAATATCGACCTTGGTGTTTGTCGCGTACACCACTACGGGTTCGGGCGGGGGAAGGGGTGCGCGGGAAGGTCTGTGCGTGCCCGCCTCTCGCGTCTGCTTCACCCCCGCGGAGACCCAAGATGCGTATTTGTATAATTCAAAATTAAGAATGTAAATCGACATACCGATGAAAAGTTATACTGGATTTTAATTATGTTTGTTCCCTTACCGGTTTTTGGATTATCGAACTGCACACTCGACCATTTTAAAGCGTAAAAATGAAAAATATATCCAGAGAAACGCACACTGCTAGCACTCAACACGACTACAAGCGCTTGCGGTGGGAATTTTGTGTTGTTCTCACCCGTGCTTACTGTTCCCACTTCGTTGCGCGTGCTCTATACTACTATTGATACTTTAAGTATATATATATATATATATATATATATATATATATATATATATATATATAATATATATATATATATATATATATATATATACACCAACATCACAGCCTATGACGACTCTGTGCAGAAAACAGGCCCGCAGCTGGGCCCAGTGCGAAATGGTAACACACACAAATATGTTTTAAATAAATTGAAGTAAATTGTCTCAGAATTCTTGCTACTTTCTTTTGTTTTTTCTACTAAACATGGCTTTTTTTTATGCTCACTATATATACGTTCGTAAACAAATTTACACGTGAAATTGTCTAGCATGTAAACTACAAATAACCTCCTTGCATTCTTACAAAATTATTAAATTTCAAATTTGATTTTGTCCAGTCCACCGTTCGAGCCCACGATGCACCCGTACCTCCTGTTACCTGGTACCGCGTCTCGATTCACATTTTAAATTCTTACGATCCTCTGCACTATGGCAATCTCGACTCAAAATTATTATTAAAAGTAACTAACTTGGCTTCTTTTCTTTAACTTTATGTAGGGACATGTAAATAGCAGCTCATAATACGTGTTTTTTACCTGTGACGGCACCGAGCGCTTAAAGAGGTAAATATATTTTTTTATGAAATACACACTACACGAGTTATGTAATAAATTCTTAAAATACATGTATTGAAGTTGGCTTTAGCAGGTTTTCTACCGTAATTTAACATTAATTTATTTTAAACCAAATAGCACATTATTTTAACGGATCATGGGACTCTACATCTTTTAAAAACAGCCGTTTCCATTTAAATGTTGTTTGGTAAAGCAACAGGTTGAACTTTGACGTTCCTATCGAATATGAAGGAAGGCTCTTTTTATGAAAATCTTACTGTCCGTATTTTATATTTATTTTGGTGAAGTTCATTTAAGGATAATAAGGTAAGGCAAGGCAGGCTTGAGGCAAATGTACATTTAAGAGCGTCGCGTCGGTGAGATTTGTGGCCTTCAGATCTTGAGGGCACAGGTTCAAATCCACGTACCAATGTCTTTTCGTACGTACGTTGATCTGACGCTCTTTTATACTTATAGCACGGTGATACAAAAATGGAATATATAATTAGTGGCAAGGATTCATATTTCTAGGTTAATAGAGTTATTGTTGTGCACAATAAAAGCCAAGCATTTTTCACAATAACTTTTATGAAATCCAGTTAAATTTAACTTGGGTTAAACTTTTTTAATTATGTTTATTGTTTTGCTTTTATTAGTTTACAACTTTTGAATCTCTCCGCAGGCGAGCGTAGAGCGTGGGTTTCCTCACGATGTTTTCTTTCATCGAAAGAGCGTTGGATATATATATATATATATATATATATATATATATATATATAATTTATCCGACGTATATATATATTTATTAGTTTTATATATAATTCGATTTAAATTAAGTAAATTCGGGCATTACGGTACGAGCATGGTATGTAGAGTTCGGAGGATGGGACGATAACAGGTTACTGTTCCATGCAACACAAGGAAAGGTTTTGCTAAGTGTTAGCTTGACCAAGTTATAGTATAGTACACACACCGGCACAATTAGGGGAACACAAAAAAAAGACGATTTTTTTCAATACCTTCGAATATCTTGACACGTTGTTATTATTGATGTATAACTATCCTCTCTAGAAATACACTTGAGCACAAATTTCTCATTTACAAGCGTAAGAATTGTTTTTATGGCACTTCAAGAATTTGCTGACACTTAGAGTTAGCATTGCTTCTGATAAGAACTTTGTTGGTTCCTGTGCATAGCGACTGTGACTCATTCAACTGTTTATTTTTGAATTGTGTACACGTCTCCGATACGAAATGAGTGATTTGCCAGCAACTTCTGCAGCAAGGGCCGTAACCATGATCGAAGAAGGGTATACCTACCGCTCAGTAAGTCGAGATTTGGGTGTATCGACTTCGGTGGTTAATCGCGTTGTTCAACGCCACAGGGAGACAGGATCTTACGTGCGCAGGCGAGAACAACGCAGAAATCGGGCTACAAGCGCCGTTGATGACCATTTCATCACCTTACAAACTTTGAGGAATCGTCGACAGACCGCGGTTCAGACCCGAAATCAACTGGCTGAGGTCCGCAACGTTAATGTTAGTGAACGAACAGTTAGGAGGCGTCTTAATGAAGTTGGCTTAAGATCTTATGTGCCAGCAAAGCACCTAAATTCGGCAGCTCATCGTGTGGCAAGGTTAACGTTCGCCGTGGCACCGAGATTGGACAAATGAGTGGAGTCTTATTAGTCGTATAAGTCTTATAGGAGTGGAGGAGTATTATTCACAGATGAGAGCCATTTCTGTGTTAATTTCGTGGATGGACGGGAGAGGATGTGGAGATATCGTGGAGAACGATATAACTAAACAAACTTTTCGGAAACAGTGGCATTTGGTGGAGGATCAGTAATGGTATGGGGTGGCATATGTTTAGGAGCTTGCACAGACTTAGTGCTTATTGAAACGGATGTCTTACTGCACAGCGATACGTAACAGTGATGTTAGAACATATGGGCCTTTTGCCCCATTTATAGGCCCACATTTCGTTTTCATGCACGATAAGCGGCCCCCATACTGCTCGTATCGTGAGTACCTACCTGAATGAGGTTGGCATTAGCAAATGAACTGGCCAGCGAGATCACCGGACATGAACCCTATAGAACATGCCTGGGATATTCTGGGAAGAGTTCGACAGCGAGATCCAGCTCCCAATGATGAAGAACTCAAACAGGCATTAGTGGAAGAGTGGAACATTTTGCCTCAACCAATGATCGATGGCCTTATTCTGAGTATGGAAAATCGTATCCAAGCTCACCTAAGAGCCCGTGGAGCAAACACACGCTATTAATTTTATGACTTTGTTATTTTTGTCGATTTGAAATCTCACACTCCGAGTGCCTTATTTTACTAATTATCGTAATTAACGTTTATTTCCTTTGAAACCGGGAAATTAGTAGCTTATTTTGATTTAATTTAGTTATTTTAAGGCAATGTGATGTGTTCCTGAAAACCAAAAAAATATTTTAAAAAAATTATTGGAAAAAAACAACTTTTTTTTTTGTGTTCCCCTAAATGTGCCGATGTGTGTATTTGTATTTGGCGTTGTTTTGTTAAGTCCATTTTAAATTAAATAGATTCAGATTTTTTTAACCAAATTTTTACATTCAGTCGAGGTTATTTTAACATTATTATTAAATTGATAATAATGAATAAATAATATTTTTTTATTATTTTAGAAATGTTTTTATCCTATTAATATATTATATATATATATTATTATATATATATATATAATATATATATATATATATATATATAATTATATTATATATATATATATATATATATTAAAACATTTCTAAAATATTAAAAAAATATTATTTATCCGACGCTCTTTCGATGAAAGAAAACATCGTGAGGAAACCCACGCTCTACGCTCGCCTGCGGAGAGATTCAAAAGTTGTGTGTGAAGTCTGCCGTCTTAGTGGATGTCTAAGGCCTAAGTATATACCTTTGGTTTTCGGGTAGGCTCGTGCACCACGATGGAGACATATATGAGATAATGATAATAAACTTTTGGTAAGAGAACAAAATCCTAGGGCAACACGTAAAGTTTATAAGGGACCTAATTATAATTTCGCTTTGGTCAAAATATCATATAATTAAAAATATAATTATAAATAAATACATAACAGTCAGCCAACCTGGTAAGTAGCATACGCCTATAACATATATCAATTGAGCCTTGAAAGGCCGTATCAGAGCAGTGTCTCAACGCCCCTTGTAATCGCTGATAAGACTTGTAACGTCTTTTTATCACAATCAGGTTGTAGTGTGGTTGTATTATATAATTTTGAATTAAATCGAGATAAACAAGTGTCGTGTTTACCTAAAGGCTCGGTTAGTACTTATTATAGCTTTTCTTTATTTTAATTTTTTAAATTAAAACTTTCTTGAAGCCGTTTGCGAAAGTACCTACATACCTACCAGCTACTACAAAAAATGTGAATGTGCGTTTATTGTTTTTTCACGCGAAAACTGCTTATCTGGTTAACATACAACTGCAGGTGTTTTTTTCTGTATTGGACGTCAATGTTATAGTAATATTGTTATTAATTTAACGTTTGACTTGTCTGATGTTAAACTCATTTTATGCGTCTGAAGCACGCTTACGTTAATAAAAACCATTTTACTCTTGATTTAGAGATTAAACTTTTCGGGATATACAAACTTCAGCAGTGAGTTCAATGGCATCGAAGTGTGTATGAAAATGAGTTCTTATAACGCTTCGTACGAAGAAAACTTTGGAATAATTTTAATGTTTGTATGAAATTTTACTGTAACATTTTATACGCTAACGCTAAGTATAGGTACTTCTTGATGAGCTGTCTAGTAAATAAGTATAACATTCGAAATCTAGCGTTATGTTGAACGCCGTCAAACCTGGTGTTGAGATGATAAAAAGTGGAGGACCGGGATATCTGTCATAAAATAGGGCAGTGAAGTGAGTGAGTGAAAGTTACTCATTGTATAGCTAACTCTACCAATATTTTTACTATAAGAAGCTTTAGTCGGTGTCTCAATGGTGTGGACTGTTGCCCTCCTACCGGGAGGGCTGAGGTTCAAATCTCGAAACGTACTAATGTATTTTCGAAATTATATGTACATTATCCGATGCTCTTACGGTAAATGAAACATCGTGAGGAAACCGCACGCCTGCGAACAGCTTCAAAGGTTGTGCGTGAAGTCGTCCAACCCGCACTGGGCCCGCGTGGACGACTAAGGCCCATACACCCTATACGGGTAGTCTCGTGCCCCTCGGTGGGGAAGATTAATGAGCTGATGATGAAGAAGCTTTAGTGATTATATTTACAGGTAGACATAAAAGGGTTTTGGAATCACGGGAATAGAACTTACGGTTCCGACCTATGTTAATAATGATGATGATTTTATCTTCAAAAAGCATAAATCTCTCTCATGTCATATAGAAATCGCCACTTAACAGCTCATAAACAAAACCATATGTACGTTTTGGTATTTTAAGGACCGGATAACATATGGGTTTCTCTCGAAGGGATGATGGAGTTACAGCGTCAAAGAGCATAAGAATGTGTTAATGAGGATATCTAGTAATAAATTATGTGCAATAGAAAATATTGGTAGTACATATGTAGTAGTTTTACATGAACTAATGTGTATCATAATAGTTTTAATCTATTAACCTTTTGAATGCCAGGAATCTAGACTCATTAGAAAATCTATGGTTGTTTGACGCCTTTGTTGTGTTAGTGGCGTTCAAAAAGGGTAAAAAAAAAATTAAATATGATGTTATTTATTATTTATTTAAATATTGTATTTTTATTTATTTATTTATCTTTTTTTATCCTTTATAGGCAGACATTTGACCGCCATCTCACTGATGGTAAGTGATGATGTGGCCGAAGATGGATCATGCCTGCCTAGAACAGCCTATTCACTCTTGCTTGAAGACGGCTAGGTTGTAATGATGGGAACACATAAGGAGGCAAAGAATTCCATTCCTTTGGCGGTGCGCATTAGGAACGAGGCACCAAAGCGGGCTGTGCGGATGTGTGGAATGTCTACCACGTAAGGATGGAACGCTCGCTCCGTCTTGTATCCGATGGTGAAAAGGGGCTGGTGGAATTAACGCGTGTAATTCCATCGACACTCACGAAATGTAGCCTGTAAAAACGACAGCCGTGCAACTCTACGACGATGCTCGGCTTTGCAGTAGCGTCAGTCAGAGTAGGGTCGCCAATGAGCGCTCAGCACGCGTCAATCGAGTCCGAAAAGGCCAGTTGGTATTTGGCTGTCCATCCCATAGGTGGCAGCAGTATCCATACAAGACGGACTTGGGCTTGATATAATGCTAGAAGCTGTCCTGGGTGAATACGCCAACTTGGAAAGGATCCCAAGCTTTTTGCTGCAGTTTGCTTTGCTCGATATATTGGCGAAGTTGAGATGGCAGTGAGTGACCCAAGAAGCTCTAGGCTATCAGTCACTGCGACAGGTACATTCCGGAAGTCGGAGAAGCTCGAATTTGCTCGTTTCGTGGAGAACAACACGCTGTTTTGGTAGCGTTGAACGTCCAGATTAGCATCATCCAGAGGAGACTGCTTGAAGGGACGCATCCAACGGCTTACCAAACCTTCGACAAGATGGGTTTCTTCCTTACTGGCCCTTGCATCGATAATATCTATCCGTAACTGTGCGTCGTCTGCATACCCAATGATACTGGGCATAAGCAGATCATTATGTGCAGCAAAAATAGAGTTGCGGACAGGACCGATCCCTGAGGAACGCCGGCGTCAATAGGCTGGAGGTCAGAACAGTAGCCATCAATGACTACTCGTATTGACCGGTCACTCAGGAAATCTGATATCCAGGTGCAAAGGCCATCAGGAATACCAACGAAGGAAGCTTGCTTATAAGGCTAGCGTGCCAAACTCTCACATAAAAATTTATAATGTTTTTTTATCAAATGCCATACAAACAACCACTATGGTTTGTAGTGAGGGAATTTTCAAATGATTCAAATAAAAAATAAAGTAAAATAACATTACATTATATCAAAACTAGGTAAACTACTTAAATATTCTGGGTACATTTTCCTATTTTATATGTATTAGGAGCAATGAATTAAAGCGCGCATTGCATGAAATCAATACATATGAGAATATTCAGTATCTGATATTAATTAATCAAACGGTACAGAGACTACTATAACTAAGTTCTTAACAATTTACTTAAATTTACACAAAAAATATGCTGTATCTGCATATTTCTAAGTAAGATGACCATTTTTTAATGATTATGCTTAGGAAGAGCGTCGGTGGCTCATTGGTGTGGACTGATGCCTTTCGACCTGGAGGGTGCAGGTTGAAACACCGGCACGTACCAATGTATTTGCGATTTTTTGAAATTATGTGTACGTTTATCCGACGCTCTAGCGGTAAATGAAAACATCGTAAGGAAACCCGCGCCCGCCTGCGAAGAAATTAAAGGTTGTGCGTGCATCTGCACTGAGCCCGCGTGGACGACTTAGGCATGTACACCCATTACGGGTAGGCTCGTGGCCCTCGGTGGGGACGTTTATGAGCTAATAAACTCAAACACAAAATATCTTTATTCAAACAAACCTTTTAGAGATACTTTTGAATCGTCAATTGTTATTGTTATATTTTTATGACTCTACTACCGAATCGAAATAGGTAGGATCTTCTAGAAGAGCCGGCAAGAAACTCGGTAGTCACTCTTTTAAATGATGATGATAAGGAAAAGGTCTAAATTGATTAGGTATCAGATCTCACAAAAAGAGGACCCTACTTTAGAGGTAAAGATCATAGATAATAATATAAGAAAAAATTTGTAAGCCCTATCAATAGAAATACCAAGCCTTGACACTAGTGTAGTGTTGCTAGACTACAATTGTTGAAGGAGGTGTGATCCAGAAGCAACCTTGTTGTCAATGATTTCTGTAATGATGAATGATTCCCCTAATGTCCTCTATTAATAGTTGATTTTATCACTGTTATAAGCATTATGCAATATATTGATTAGATTAAATTTTCTATAAGCCGATGTTTAGCGTGCCACTGAAACTAGTATTTCGTTTACATTATAATGGAAACGTAACGTTAGAACACAAAGGTTGTATGTAGATCATACCAATTGCTTTCATTTAATTATTCAATTGACGGCGACACGGCCCGTAGGGACGCCTTTAGTGCCATTTACTCTTGACTCTTGTCACGACGTATTTCTATGAAATATTTTATATTATACGTTTGAAATTTCATTCAGATATTTTTGTTTAATATTTGAGTTCGGTTATTACGTGGATGTTTGTACAGTTTATACAAGTGTTCGCTTGCTGCAAACTGTGTGGTTGGATCGTAGTGTGGTTAGTATTGTGGCAGAATAAACTTAGTTAGGTGAGTGAGTTTTTTTATTCTACTATAAAATAATGTATTGACGACCCATCTGGTGTTATGGTTGAGACGTCGGCTATTACACCAAGGGTCCGGGCTCGATCCCCGGGCATTACAAACATTTGTATGCATGAACATGTCTGTTTGTATTGGCCAGGGTGTTTTCTATGTATAACATGTATGTATTTACAAATATATATATATATATAATATATATAAGTACCGATATTTATCCGTTGTTTAGTATCTATATTAAAGGCTTGTTGCTTAGTTTGGGGTTAGATGGCGCTGTGTAAATGTCAGTGGATATTTATTTCTTTATGTTTAATTTGTTGTATTGTAATGAGTTGTAATAAATTCTCTATCTCTCAACGAGAGATGGAGAAATTATTACGAGAGAGATTACGAGTAGTAATGCAATCCACTGCACGATTTGGCGCCAGATATCCCGCTTCTCCGCTTTCCCAATGTAGCGTTTTATAACGGATTCTGGTATGTGATAAAAGGAAACAAACATTAAGTATCAGTTTTATGAGGCATACATTTGTCAAGCATTGATTGTACAGTTAGTGGAAATAGCAGATAAAATTTGGCAATAATAAATAATCTATCCTTACGTATTTAATTACCTAAATCAGCGAATATAACTTATAATGCTGTGTAATAATTATCGAAACAGAATCCATTTAACTTTATTGTTAAATTTGAGCTTTGTGTTTTCGGTAATTAAGTTGTTTTTTTTAATCATCTATAGGCAGACATTTGACCGCCATCTCACCTGATGGTAAGTGATGATGCGGCCTAGGATGGATCATGCCTGCCTAGAAACAGCCTATTTATTTTTATTACTCCATTAATTTATCGAAATTTCGATAAAGAAAATACCATACTAACTTATATGCTATACTTTTGATAGTATTTAATGCTTAGATTAGAAATTGGTCGTATACCAATTCTTAAGCTAAGATTTAATGATTTCCTTTAAAATTCAAGTATTAATTAGTACCTTATTCAACACTCTTCTCTTAATCCAATATATTTATTGCAGTAAATTTTATCAAACTTATATTATAAAGACGATTTGTGAGTGTGTTTGTTTCTTATGTCTTCACGTCTAAATGGCTGGGTCGATTTTAATAAAACTTTGTATGGAATTGCGGTAACATATTATCTTATACCGCGGGTAACACCGGCACAGTAAAAGTAAAATTAAGAGCTTAACAAACGGCATGCGGCGAATTGATACTTCCTAACCCAATTGATTTACAATTTACTTACGTCGTCACGATATCGGTATATGGATGAGTATTCATGAGGCATTCACATTCTACTTAGTTAAAAGTCATAATAATTAAGACAAGTTAATAGGGTGACGTGCTTTGAAAACAAACAGACACATTTTACGCACGTGAAATTTTAACTTTTGCTTTTAGTTAACTTGCACTAGTGTATGTTTCTATTCCAATTTCCAGTATACATAGATTACTGTGTGTATATATGTATTAAGTACATACACATACTAGTAGTAATACACATACTCGTAAAATGTAGAAAAGTGATATGGCATCAAAGATTTAAATATTACTTACTAATCATCATGAGGTTTTGATGACGAAGCAGCTAAACCGAACAGCATATGCCGACGAAATGTAAACGTGCTAATGACAATCGCAGAAGTCGAGCAACTGTCACAAACTATTCTTATGACTATCTACATATGAATGCTTTATTTTTAAATTACACAAAACGTTATTTAAGAGCTTCAGTTTATTAATATTTATTCGTGAGGTCATCATCTTAGAGTCACAATCCCATAGAAAATGTACGGAATGCGTAGTTTTGACGGATTGATAAAAGTATCTCAGATGACTAGGCAGTTAAAATCATAGATATAGTATATACAAGATACACAAAGGCGGCGTAGAGGCTTGACAAAAATATTGAAGTATTTATGTGTTGGTGAATGTCTATGTGTAAGTTCCGAATAGTGTTGTCCACGCCAAAAGCTATTATTATCGATTGTGATGTAAATCAACGAGCGGTCTCTTTTCGTACAGAAACCAAGAAAATCATGGGTATTTTAATCCTGATGTATCTGAATCATAAGCAAACCTATAATTGTTTACAACTTATAACGACGGTGACCGATGGTGGCCAGTACTTTAGTTGCTTTGAGCTAATAACTGCGATAACTCCTGAGCTCGGAGGAACTGAGATATTCATTTAAATTAAATGCTGTGAAGGGCAATTTGTTTTAAATTAAATACTCGTGATAAATAACATATTTATTTGCATAGGGATTAATATTATGCTTATGAAAACATCGCACCGCATCGCATCGCAAATAATGCATTATTTTAAATAAATTTAAGAAGGTATTGTGAGCTAACCTTTAAAGATAAGACATGCTGTCGCGGTCTTTTTTTAGAACTCTCATACATGACTTTTGCGATACTTTAACCGTTTTCACAGCGCACGCAGTGGAAAGCTCTTTGTAGGAAAAATGTTCAATAATTCTTTCTTACTACTCCACTACTATTGTTTTTAGTACAGCCTATATCCTTTATCGATAAATAAGAAATGTAAAACTGAAAGGTCCAGTAGTTCCTGAGATAAGTGAGTTCAAACAAACAAACTCTTCAGCTTTATAATATCAGTATAGATGCAGTAAATTAATTAACTCAATACTTTTTAATGATTTTATTTATTGCCCTCTCAATATAATACTTTTTTGAGATGTGTTCGTATGGTTTCCTTGCTGATCTATTTTTAGTCCGCATCCATTTTTCCATCAATGGTGAACTGTGTGGAAACCTGAAAACGTCGATATTTATTTACCAATATGTGAGTAAATCATAAGTATCTATGAATAATGTTATTTTTACATAAGTAGACGAAATCAACAATATTTATGTTGTGTATTTATCTAAAAAACTATTCTAGTTTTTTATCGATTGTAATGACGTCACCGCTTTGTCAAGCACTAGCGTAAACAAACAATTTGCTATTTTATACATTATTTTCACGTTTTCGCGAATTTAAATAAAAAAAACACTATTTATTCTCAAATATATAAATAAGAATCAAAATTATATTGAAAACTTACATTTATAAACCAACTTCTAGCTGAAATTAAGTAAAAATGGTTCGTAAAATTCCAATGATAAAATCGTATTTACCAGTAAAAGTGTATTAATTCAGATTATTTTGCCTAGTAGCGTTGCATCCAGGCACAGCACACGACACCATAATTGTATAAATAATTACAATACTAATACAACAATTAGCAATAATATATAATATATAATAACACAATTTTCACTGACACTTGACTGACACTGACAACACACCGGGCCGCTATATGGGCTCTTACTCGCAAAAACAATAACATATAATCCTTTCTTCGCTGTCTCTTTTTCTCTCGGGCATTTTGTACTTGATTAAGGACCTCTCTCTCCCACGCTTCGTGTATCTTATAAGCGCAGCGCGCTAATTCTAAATCTATGGTTAAAATGCCTTGAGAAGTAAAAATAAGAAGAACGTATTGCATTGACAACATCGTAACCTTAGAACTTATAATTTTTTTTGCAAAAGGTCGTTGGTGGAGGCTGGATGAGAAAAGCGGAGCCCAGAATATCGGGCGCAGAATGGGGGAAACATATGTCCACCAGTGGACTGCGATAAGTTGAAGAAAGAGAGATAAAACTTATCTTCAACAAATTGTTGCACACGAGCTTGCATTATGCACGCTTCGTGATTTACGCATTGATTACCCTATTGGCTGCATTTCCAGTCATGCATACGTCTCATTAGCTATTCTTCCTCTATAACAGTACATTACACGTGTATTACTTTCCGTTAAGTACGAATACATACTGGTGACAATGTATTTTCTAGTTTTAGTTTAGTACCACAATCATAGAACTAATAATAAGAGAAATATTATTAATTCTGTGAAAACAATCATATAATGCGATGTAAGGGATTTCACTTTGAATTCCACAAATTCCAAATTCTTGCATATTTTTTTTATTGGAAGATTTTAATTTCGAATCGAATAGGCTGGCTTGACCGGAGTGAATATAATCGTTTTTTTTAACCTCGTTTTTATGATTAGTGTGTGTATAAATATCATTGTGTCGCAGGCATGGCAGTTCGGCTTATGGGATGGTGGCGGACCACCCTGACGCGAGACCAGTCCTCACCAACACTCTAGTTTATGCCTCCTTCTATACAGCGGCCGAGCTCTCTCAGCAGACTTTCAATAAGCACTATACGGTGAGACATCTTATTTACTTATAAGGTCGTTTATCTAGTCTTGTTATCTTTACTAATATTATAATAGGATAACTTTGTTTGTTTGTAATGAATAGGCTCAAAAACTACTGGACCGATTTTAAAAAATCATTCACCATTTGAAAGTTACATTATCCACGAATTAAATAGGCGAAATTTTATTTTAGTAAACTATAGCAATGTTTTACCGTGCGGACGGCCGTACGCAGAGCATGAGCTGCGCGGTTTACGGTTAAGTTTTACTGCGGCTGAATATAATCTTATGCCGCGGGTAATTCCGCGAGGAACAGCTAGCATAATAAATAAAGATGATGGCTTTCAGTCATACAAAAAGTTACGCTCGTTAATTGTTGTTAGTTTTTAATTACCCACCAGGACTTCACAGATAACATCGTCCTGGCATGCTTAGTGTACCAGGACTAATGCTGAGTGAGACATATTTGGTAGGTAGTTTTGTTAATTCTTATGTATTTGTGCGGCAAATTAAACTTTTTCTTTCTTTCTTTCCATGCAAAATATTGTCAATATATTGATTAAGTATCTGTAAAGTGCTGTAGAGGCAAATGAACACTGTGTGGTTTGTTTTTGTACATTCTAATAATTTTTTGTGACATTATTTTTGGCTACAAGATTCATAATTTTTGTACATGAAAGTCATCATTAGAAAAGGGAAAGAAAAATAATTGATTTTTTCTTTCTCTTTTCTAATGATTATTATTTATACATTTTCATTCTTGATTCCTTCTGTTGCTATTTACATGACAAACATTTGAAATTTTAAGTGCATTGTGAATTGTGATACATAAGTTTATGCTGGTGCTTAGGACAGGCAGATTCATATATTTTATCTACAGTTTAATTAATGTAGATAAAATATATGAATTTTATATCTATCCAGAACGGTATTCCAGTGTCCAGTGTATGTGTGGGTAATCTATACTAATATATAAAGCTGAAGAGTTTGTTTGTTTGTTTGTTTGAACGCGCTAATCTCAGGAACTACTGGTTCGATTTGAAAAATTCTTTCAGTGTTAGATAGCTTATTTATCGAGGAAGGCTATAGGCTGTATATCATCACGCTACAAGTAATAGAAGCGGAGCAACAATGAGGAATGTTTCAAAATCGGGGTTATTTTTTCATACTTGGAGCTTCCCCTGCGTACGCTGAGTAAACGATTAAAGTTTCACAAAAGTCATGTATGAGAGTATTGTTCTCCTTTTAAAGGTCTACAAAAAAGTCCGCGACAGCATATGTCTATCTTTTAAGGTTAGCTCACTAACATTTTTTGCTAGAAACATTCTGAAATTGACCCCGAAACCTTTAAAGTTGGAGCGAGGGGAAATCCTATGTATAGTGATAAATTAAAGTACCGTGTTATCCCGAATTTAATGCGAGCGAAGCCGCGGGCAAAAGCTAGTGTTTATATTTTTTAAGAAACAGTTAATTTTATAGCCAATGTCAGCACTGTTAACGAATTGACAAATAACAAGATAATCTATTTCATTCTACGAGTGCAAAGACATACACATTAGATTGGGAAATTGTCAGAGCTCCTGATTACCAATTTCATATTACACTTTATCGGTAGCGTGGCCGAGCGGTCTAAGGCGCTGGTTTAAGGCACCAGTCTCTTCGGAGGCGTGGGTTCGAATCCCACCGCTGCCATGATCTTTTTGCAATCAATGTGTTTTTTTAATTATACTTCTAAATAAAAAAAAGAAAATGTCGCTCGAAGAAAACAGTTTCTTTAATTATGACAAAACCAAGTTAACATTATTCAAAGGACACAAACAATCTTAGTTTGTTTTGTCAGAGTTTTAGGTGATACAAAAATTCACTTTAAAATAGTTTACTTCCAATTTTATTATAATATTACCCTACATCGTTCTCACAGGCAATGCAATTATGACAATCTTATTGCCTGTCAATGTTGAATTTGATAGGTACTTTTAATACTCTTTTGTCTTTAATTTACTTTTCTCTTAACAATTAGTTATTAACTTTGAGAATCCTTGTTAAAAACTTTACTTAAACCATAGAATTCACATTGCTCGTACGTACATACGTATTGTGAACTCTGTGGTTTCTGAAAAGAACGACAATTTTATATTTACTAACAACAAATATACTGACTTTAAAATAAAAAGTCTAATGTTCAATATTTTTTTTACAATTTTGAGGGATTCGTCATAAAAATAATCACTGGAATAAATATAGGTACTATAATGAAGTAGCGTAGAAGTACGTACTTTAAGTCGATTATCATAAAAAAAAATTCTCTGGTCTCCCTTCATAAAAACATGGCTTCCTTATCATGGAACTATCTTCGTAGAATCCTCTTTCCAACAAAAAAATAATCATCGAAATCGGTTCATAAGCGACGGAGATATCCGCAAACAATCATAAAAATAGTTTCCCACGATTTCCCTGGTCTTCATCATCAGACCTTGACTTCCTTAAAATCGGACCACCACTGAAGCATTCTCCTTTTTTGAAATCGGTTAAAATAACTTAATAAATCTATAATATGTATGTATAATCTATAATTATTACAAGTGTATAATTGCTTACATTTTTTTGGTTTGGAAGAAGAATATGGGAACTTGCTCTGTCACTGATATTTCTTACAGTTTTTCACTCGTACTAGTATATTCAGTATCTTATCAATGACCTACATTAATTACATCGATAGTATTAGTATCTAAACTCTCACGTCCCATTTTAGAATTAGTACCTACCGTAAAATGGTCTACTTTGCTCCAATATTTGCTCCAAAAAAGGGGAATTATGAATACTATTTACACTATTAAATATGAAATATACTGAGATGTATTAATATAAAGAATAATACGCTATCTAACATATTTTTAAAGTTAAATCATCTTAATGAAGTATTTAATAATATATATAAAACTATGAATAAGGAGCAAAGTTACCCATGGTACTGGGTAACTTTGCTCCTGGGTGTAAATCACAAACAATCTACATTGTAGAAGCTTTTTGAGCGAAGTTATACTGTCCTTATTCAAACTATGCTCCAGTGATATTACGCTTTACCTTTTCTGATAGTATCAATAGTTGAAAAATAGGTAAAAATAAAATAAACCGTGTTTTTGAACGAAGTAATGTTATTCGTAAATTTAATAACAAATTCACTTTGTTTCATTTTTTTATATTCTTAATTTATAATAGGCACTGCTATCTTAACTAATAACTTTGGTTACAAATGCTGGACAAAAATCAGTCGAAAATAACTAATGAAATAACAAGAAACTTCTCAAAATTAAACTTACATCTAAAAATATTTATGAAAATGGAACATTCTTAAACTTGACACATTTAACTAAAAATCCCAAGCGGCCAGTTCAGGAACGGAATATATTTCCGGCGGGTATCATTTTTTTTAGGGACATCAATACATCCCAATATATCTTGCCAGTCGTATTGAATTTCATCTACGGGTTTAGGCCACGTCCAGGATTTTAGCGACTTCTTCATTGAAGAGATATATGGCCCTTCTTTAGTTATTTTTGTGATTTTACCGGGAAATATTTCCCCCTCATATGCGAAAACTACATATTGCCCAACCGCCTTCACGATTGGTTTGAAATTGCAATTTTTTTTAAAGTTTCGTATGCTGTATCAGTGTTAGTTACAAGATTTTCTAAATCTCCATGAGAACTAAGATCGGAAGAATCATGAATTGACATGTTGACACTTTCTGCGTAAGAGTTTTCGCTACTGGCTCTACGGCGACATGGTTGCTTTGAAGTTGACGGCTGAGCCAACTCTTCATTTTCTTTATCATCCAAAAGTGTGCTTAATTCTTCAGTTACACTTTTCCAGGAGTGATGTTTAATTTCCTGCGACGTCTTTGTAGTTCCATTTGTCGTCCATTCTAGCTTCTTAGCTTCAAGACTCTGTAGAAAAGAGTCTTGAAGCTAAGAGGCTAACATATTAAGCAATAAACATTTGGAGCATAATTAACCCTATAGGAGCAAATAGAACATTTTACGGTACTTTATAAAATGTATAAAGAAATGAATTTATCAGAAGTAACACTATTAAGGGAATTCAATATTTTTAAACACAAAATGCTGAAACTGCTCGATAGTCTTCACTCATAATCATATTGTAACTTTTCTTTGCATACTCGTATGTTCAATTCAAATGTTTTTTATTATATTTTTTTATCTTCTGTTTAAATGCCTCTAACTACAACAATGTTGTGTGTGCATGTAAAAGGCTTGCATATATGAACCTTATTCATGAAAATGTAAATACAACGTTGATTATGTTTAGCTGTAAGCACACTTATAAATAAATAAATTAAGGGAAGATAAAATTGTTATAGTATTTTGTCTTTTGGCCTGAGCTCCCAAGGTAGAAGATAGGTTTTGTAGGTGTTTATCTCCAATTACATATTTTTTAGTGTCTATCCGTATCTGTACAATATATTTTCATTTTATTATATATTAACCATCATATAGCTCAAATTACCACAAAGAAACATGTTGCAATTTCTACGGTATAGTCAATGAAATATCTTTCATAAATAAAAAGAATTGCGCATCTAATTCTGATTTATTTTAGTATATTATATCATCATAACACTTTTTTTTACCATAAGTCAACATCTATCGGATATTGGTTACTTTACTGAGTCATATCGGTCCATTTGTTTAGAGTCGGTTCAGACTTTTGTGGTATTTACTGAACTAATTACTCTCATATGTTAATGTGAGTAGGACATATATGTTGATAAATATGTAAACATATAAAGGCTTTATGGAAACCTTTCGTTTTCCAGCCGGAAACCAGATTTAGATTTCGCAGCAGCAGCAATAGTCGTAGCGTAGCGCCGTTACCCACCAGCTCTCTACTATTGGTAAGAAACACTAACAAATCCCTATTTTCTGTACATACATGAGAACCCTTCGTGTCCCAGTAGATTTGGCATTTCACCTATACGGCAATAGATATAGGTAGTGCAAAGTAAAAACCGTAAAAAATGTAAGATGGATAATGATTTCGATAATTTAAATTCACATCAACGTACATTTGAATCGTAGAGCATTCGTCCAATATGTTAAAGAACAATACTCCAAAAGCGCTTTATCTACAAGTTCTGAAGAACAGAAATCTTTTATGGTTTAATTTGTAACCTTTCCTTAATATCTTTACATCTCCAACATTGAACAAATCATACAAACATTTCAAAAATGTAATTAATCATCACATTGGCCATTTGCTACTATGAGAATAACATTACGATGTTATTCTCATTTTATGCACCAACACTTGCACTTAGGTATGCATGACTTAGTTTCACCACTAACCTACCTTACTATCCAATCCACTCGTACATCCATTACCATATTGACAGTAAATTATTCAGTGATTTCTAGAAAACAATTCTTTAAAACATATGCAAAGAAATGGTTTAAAAATCACTTAGAAATAACATATTTTAGTATTGCAGTTTCGCAAAAAGAAATTCTCCATTAATCATATTGAAAATTCTAAAATAATATTGAATATTCTGTGTGCTATATTGCTCAATTATTTGTTTTCTACGAAAATTATATTACCTATACTATTATAAACTTTATCTACCACCACTTCGGGACCACTAACGCCGAGAGTGTTTTCACCCCCATGTGTTGACTTTCCAGCAATCCGCACTTGTGGTTTGCTGCATCTATTTTGGCACTCCTAGGGAGTGGAACGGCTTCCTTCCCTGTGTCTGTGTTTCCCACAGAACTAATATTAATTTTATTAATTCTGTGGTCTTTCCAGAGACTAATAACCTCGGTGTCTTGAAGAACCCAGAAAATGCTACAGAAACATATGTGTTCCTAATATAGTTGGTTTAGAATTTATTATCAGTGGTATTACAGACTTACCATTGGTCCTTTCGGGTGTGTCAAGCGCAGGTCTTATTACATTTGTAGTTATTTGTTTCCTTTCTGTCATAAGTAGGCATGTAAAATGCCATCAAATGAGAAATCTGGTCTTCCCGTACACTTAATACCAAAATTTATTTAAGGAATTTCAACTTTATTTCCAGGTATAAGTTCTGGATAAGAATTTGTAGGGACTGCGGTGAAGACTGTCGCTAAGAAGGTAGTTGCTGAACAGTTCTTCGCGACACCTATCCTGCTCGCAGCTTTCTACACACGTAAACACATATAATTGACCAAATGAAGTCCTTAGTGTTTTTAAATATTTTCCCGCAATAATTCTGCAGTTTTTTGATGTTACATGGCCATTCCTCATTTATAAATGCATTCTATTCCTAATATTAGATAGTTTTTTTACTATAAATATATTTCATTTCAGTTATGGGTGTTCTGGAAAGACGAGAAGATATATTCGAAGAACTTCGCGCTAAATATTGGAAACATTCGCCGCAAACCAGGCTTTCTGGATCCCCTCACAGACCATCAACTTTCTTTTATTCCACCACATTTAAGAGTAGTGTACGTTGCATCGGTGTCTTTCCTATGGATTAACGTTTTTGCTTTAATAAAACGTCAGAAAAGTGAAAAACCAATTGAACAATAATCCCCTCTATCTTAAGTAGTAAAATTACTAAGGGTTGATCTAGCCATATATAGATTAATTACAAATGGGTCAATAAGTAAGGTGATAATTTAGGAATAGATAGGTAAATCTTGTATTATAACCTACATTTCGTTAGGATTGTTATCTATTTTCGTAAGGATATATCTAAATATGTATATGTATGTTTTATTTCGTTGTTTTTTGTGCAATTAAATATGTATAATCCTGTCAGGTCTTTTTAAGTTTTTGAAATAACATACATAACCTATTTAAAGAAACGTGCCTGAAATTTTTTTAGCGAATATATTGTTTCTAGAACAGTGTTACAGCAACATACTATTTTGTGAAAAATGTGCATAAATGTTGCATAATATAATTGGATTTTCTCCAATGTCTTCAACTGTTAAGGTTTCGTGTCAAGAGATAATTTACAATAGGTTTCTTTCAGTAGTGCATTCCGACCGAGACAGTAGTGAATGAAAAAATATCTTACAGAACCGGAAATAATTAATGAAGTTAAATCTAATTTTTAATGGTGTTAGTATCAAATATGTAAATGCAAAAATAGCGAAATGAGAGAACGAAATATGTTTCTCAATTGTTCTATACCGGCTATTGCAAATTTGACAAGGGTTAAAAATTCTGAAATAAATTATTCCAAAGCTGAAGCTGAACTTGATTTTAGTGCAGTGACTTTTATTCTGTGTGCTATATTGCTCAACGTAATTTTTCATTATAGCGTAAGTACCTAATTATTTTATTTAAAATGACTATAAAACATGAACGGAATTTTATTTTAATGCATAAAAAATACATGTTTGTATGTGAAAAAGTAAAATTTAATAGTTATTATTCCTCATTAAATTTTAACAATTGAAATATTCTTCATGATTATAGAATTTTATTAATTCAATATTTTAAAAAGTATAGTACAAATGAATAATACTTTTTAATTATAAATATAATATAATACAAAGTTACGTGCATAAACGAAAAGACAGGATTTGAATCAAGTCATTTATTATTATGATATCGAGGGGAAATTTTAAATAATATATTTATTTTCAGTACTGCAAATCATCAGGACTGTCTAAAATCCGAAGAAAGTGGTTTAATTCCAAGACAATTCCAAGAGCTGTCGCTTTAATTGTACTGGTGTTATTAATACCACTGGTTACAACTTTCTTAATTTTAGCACTGTGTTATAAAGTATTGTGCTCAGTACTTATAAGGCGAAGTGATAAATATTTTGTAGGATTCTTAGACAGTTTTGACGTATTCTGGAGTTTAGATGATGACGCCACTATTAACGTTATAGGTGTCATTGAATCAAAATCCCCAGAAGATTTAGTTAAAAGTATCAAACATAAATTACAAAATATAACTATTTCTAATGGCGGGATTGAGAAGATATTTTATAGGCGAAACGAGGAATATGGATTTTATTATTGGAGAAAATACAGCTCCATTGATGTAAGCCAATATGTGGAAATACTAGAACTACCTGATAAGGATGAACTAACTGTTGTCGATTTGGAAGACGTCATGGTACAAGTATCCAATGAAACATTGCCATACAACGATGAAGGACTATTTAAAATTTTCGTCACAAAACAAAGGGTTGGAAATTACGAAGAAGAGACCGGCGAATATGGAATAATATTCGTTATACATCATTCCATTGGCGATGGAGTGGCACTGTTAGAGTTTTTGTGTGAAACACTTGCAGATAAAAGAGCAAACCATCTAGTCAATATGTTCTCTATGCCCGAAGCTAGAAATTACGATAGTCCCGGCACATTGATTGACATGATGCAAAAGCTATTGCAAATTCCTTTGTGTTTTGTAGATTCTATTCTTAGGAAAAATGATCAGAATTCTTTACATGGACCAACTTTGGTTGGAGAAAAGAGTTTCAAATGGACAGAATCCGACGAAAATCTTTTGCTCATGGTTAAAGAGAAATAAAAGACAATGTAGACAATTTATGTTTTACTGATGTACTGGCTACTGCTTTATCCAGTGGTTTGCATAATTTCTTTAAACAGGTAAATATTCAACTTTTAATAACAAATACCATAATATAAATAACCTAATCAAAACATTAACTTTTAGACCATGGCCCATGTTCCAGAAGATATAGCTGTAATCATACCTGTAAGATTTCGTAAATCATCTTCCATTAATAATGACAACTTACTCATGAAAAACGACTTCAGTGTTACTATGTTGGATTTGCCTCTAAGGGATAATAGAAATTTAAATGAAATTCGAGCAAGATGCAATATGTTACGAAAAAGCGCTGATCCTTTGGTAAGTCATCAACACTTTACGGAAAAAGTATACCACTAACTTAGTTAACTTAATAAATATTCGTTATACACCACATGTGTGTGTTGGACCTCCTAGAACTCTTAAGCGACGTTATTATATTAATTACGGGGCCCGTTAAGTTAGCTTGAGTAGGTACCAAAAGGTCTAAACACATTTATTGTTGGGTGGGTACTTATTATTGTCTAACTCGAAAGTTTTCGCGATTCGCACAAATTAAACCGCAGCTAATGGCGTATTTTTTTATCATTTTCTCGATAATTTGAACTTTGCAGTTCCCGTAATCACAGGCAGAATTTGCTTAATGTATATTTCAAATTTTCAGTCCAACCACTACTTCATCAAACTAGTCAGTATCCTGCCCAAACAGATTCTGAAGCCACTGCTGCACAGTGCCCAGGCTACGCTGGTGTTCAGCAACATGCCGGGTCCTAGCGAACTCACAGTGTGCGGGGGCAATGCTCTCAAGAAATTAGTATTCTTTGTGCCACACAAGGGAAATACCGGTATGTTACTTGCAAACCATAATAAACCTTGCCTTATATGTTAACATTGAATTCAGTCGATATTTATTTGTATAAATTGCTGGATAGTTCCTTTGTTTGCCTTAGATCAAAAGAAGATGCAGATACAGTTCTTACCACTACTAGTAAATTCTTCTTCTTGAATCGTTGGATAATTAATCTAAATATGGTACCTAATGCTACCAATACTACTTGGGCCACTTCTGACGTCCTTTTATTAGCATCATTTTCATCCAGAGTGTCCCGGAAACTGCATGAAAGTGGAGACATCGGGCAAGTCAGTAGGTGTTCCATTGTTTGAAGGGCATAGTCACAGACTGCTTGTGAATCATTCCTATCGGACCCGATTTTCTCGGCACCTAAATTTCAAAAGCTAAATAAATGTACTAGTTTATGTCTTAATCAAAATGTACACATTTAATTTTGCAATATTACACCATTCACATCGACAATGTAACAAAACACCGTCTTCCTGGAGGTCGTGGTTTACACGTCACGATTTATCCACAACACGTTTTATCTCAGCAGTTTAACCTCAAAACAAAACTTGATATTTAAGTTGTTTATATTGAAGATTATATAATTTTTTTGTTAAAAAATAGTATTTTACTAATTAGCGTAAAAAGGGGTTTATTATTATTTAAAAGACATTATTAGTACATCTCAACACCATAAATGGACTTTCGAATGTAAACTTACAAACTATACTAAACTACTTTATTTTACCTCCTTAATGATGATTTAAAAAAAAGAAACTACGGAGACACGACCTAGTGAAAGTCAAAACACATCCTCACCGAGGGGCACGAGCCTACCCGTAAGGGATGTTATGCCTTGGTACCATTCTCCAATCCACATAGTATTCGGTAGTTAATGACTCAAACTCCCCACGACAATGGTTTGTGAGAAGGCCTGGGCCCTGCAGTGGAAAATTATAGGATGATGATAAGACTGTTATTTATAGGCTTGGATGTTACTGCTCTGTGCTACGGAGGAGTGCTCCGATTTGCTGCTTCGGCAGACAAAGCCCTAGTACCGCACTCTGAGCACTTGTCTTATATCCTGGACGGCATGGTGTCAGAGATCAGGCGGTTACACCGGCTGCATGTGAATAAGTAAAGATAAATGGGGAACTCGGCGACGAGGTGGCATTTCAGTACAAAGGTATTCTATTTATTTCTACGAGATTATTGAAACATAAGTACCTATCTATCGGCTTACAAATAGGTCCAACATACATAATAACATATATAAGACATTGAAAAAAAAATTTTTTTTCGATGTCTTATATATGTAAAATTCTTGCAATATGGGTTTTACGCGTAGACGGCTCAACTGATTGTTACTGACACATTTACATTTGAAATACCAGAGGGCATAGAAATGCGTTGTAAAACCGCATCAAAGTGAGACCAATATGCCAGGACATAGTTATAGAAATAATTACATACCTTGATAGTTCCGCTTTTCTTATTCAGTACGCTCACCTGGAGTTAAGTGATACGCCTGACCATGACGGATGTATTGTTGAAGGAAATTAGGTAGTAATAATATATGGTGTAACCATTATTTCCCGTCTACAATTAATACCCTGCGCCCTTCACCCGAGACAACTTAGGTCTTTCATACCCGGTAATTGTATTTCATACCTACATTGTTAATTATGGCTCCTCGGAGGCTACGAGTGTTAAGTGGTAACGCCTTCACTTAGCATCAGGTGATTCATCTGCTATTTGTCCTAGAAATAGAGACTTTCGAAGTTATGAACACAAAAATCATGCTTTTTCTAAAATGTACAAATTCTGATTACTAAAATCAATGCAATAGTTGATTTCATTGTTTCAGATAATGGAGATAGCCAAGAAGGTGCCGTACGCTCAAAATATCTTTTATAGATAGGTCTTAAAATATCTTAATTAACCTACTTATCATAAATCATGTATGGGCACAAAAATGCGACTTATTCTGGAGGTGTGTATTGATTATTAGTTCCTACAAAATAGTTATTCTGGTACTCATAATCATCATGCATCTATTATTGCAAATGGGATATTGTTAAACGGTTGTTTAGAAACCAAAAAGAGTTGATACATTTTCATTTCTCCTCTTCACAAATTATAAAAGCCAGTAAAAGGTTTTGTTTAAGAACTAGATGTAGCATGGCAAAAACTGGTGTCGCGTTACTGGTGTAACGCGACACCAGTAAGTTTCAGGTTTTTTGCCGATTAATAAAATATTTAAAGCTAATTAAAATGAAAAATAAGTAAATTATTATTGCCGTAGGTACTACACGTACCTATGTCAGGGAGTGATTAGGAAAACCCTATGCTAAGTACATATATTTAAGGTGAATTTGGTATGTAGATATTATTGAAATAAAATTTGTTTAATATTTAATCATGTTTTATTTCTAACAAAATTAACCTCAGATAGCTATTAAAAATCTTAGACAAATTGCTAATTACTTATTGTTCGTCTAAAAATACATGACCTGGCGACAATTCTTCTATTTGCGTTTTTAGTCGTAGATTTTCCAAGAAGAGAAGATTACATTTTCGAATCTGAAATAGCCAGATACCTATCAAATTTCGATAGGAGTATGGGAAAACATAATAATATGAGCATCTGCATTTAAGGTTTCATTTAAAATTGTAGATAGTAAACCAAAAAGGTATTTATGTTATCATTTGTCACAGATAAATAAAATATATGTCATCATCTGTCCGCTCTGTCATGGTCAGGCGGATCACTTACCATCAGGTAAGCGTCCAGACAGTTATGTATACTTATGACATTAAAAACATAATTGTTATAAGTTTTGCATTAATGCGATTCGATGTTGAATATTATATATTTTTGACACCCGGCTGTTCTAGCTCTTTCTAGCTCGCTGGTTCCCATTAACCAGGTTTGATTCTGAACCCCGTACCTCGGCTAGTAGCTGCGCACTAGGCGCATCCCTCTCGGTCAGCATGAAACGCGCGATCCTCGTGTCGAGCTGGAGCCGGGCGTGCTCACACATCGCCTTCACGCCGCGAACTGTCGCCTTCAAACGCTTCAGACGGTACTCGTATTTCCTTTTCTGCCAGTCATAAAACTTTATCTATTTGTTATTTATTTTATAGGTAGGTAAGAGTACATCAGGGGGGGTTAAGAGTTACCGTCCATCCTTGGAAACTCGTAACTCCGAAAGAACAAGAAGTTTTTGGTCCACGCGGACCCAGTATGGATTGGTGGGTTTTTACTATATCTTACGATAGTTTTTACGATAGTTGTAGGGACCATCTAGGGTAAACCTCAAAGTGTACTTATCAAAAAGTTGCGTTTGGTAAACATTTCGTTACTGCATACATTTAATCCTATTTGGTAAACTATGTTACTATTATTATTCTTGAATGGTACAGTCAGTTCCAATCAATTGTATCTACTGTGTAGGTGTACTTCATACACTGGAGATACATTTTAAAATTATACAATTTATCTCTAGTGTAAAACCACCACCTGGATGTGTGTGTGTGCAGCTCACGCACACACATCTTAGTTTTCGTAAAAGTTGCACTCAAGACGTACCTGCCCCTTTTTCTTTTCGTACAGGCTGATGTATTTCTCCCCAACGGTGATGAGCGTTTGATGCGCTTGCACCAGCTGCTCCTGAATGTCGGTCAAGTGCCCTTTGAGGGTTGATAGGGTCGCCTCCCGTGCGTTCACCTCTCCACAGCTCTCGTGATAAGCTTGTAGCAACTTTTCGTAACGTTTTGATAGCTCTTCGTACCTGAGAGTTCAGTATTATTATTAAAATATGTTAATAATCTAAGATAAATTATCTTTTAAATATGCATTTCCAAAAAAAAAAAATACAATATATAAAAGTTTTTTTTGGGCAACATGGCGCTATGTATGGGGATTAACAAAAAAATATATAATAATAAAATATAAGGCTTACTGATACTGAAGGCACACGATACTCATAGTAGACCAAGACTCCGCAACATCAACTTGGCTTCTAGCAGGTTTTGTAATATCTACGAAATTGTTAGATTTAATTAAACTAATTGGTGATTTTTATAAAATTAAGTGAACTAGGTAATTTAGCCATCATCAGCTAAAACTTAAACTTTGAAATCAAGGCCCAGAAACAGTTCTTTGTTATCATTCATTTACTTTAATTGCAATGGCCAGAGATGTGTGACATTGAGTCAGCCTTATACTCACGTCATGGTCTACATCATCATCGCCTCATTATGATCCTCCCCACCGAGGGGCACGAGCCTTCTCGTAAAGACCTTAGTTGTCCACGCGGGGACAGTGCGGATTGGACGACTTCACGCGCAACTTTTGAAACTCTTCGCAGGCGTGCGCAGGTTTTCTCACGACGTATCTTTTCACCGTAAGTGCTTCGGATAAATGAACATATAATTGCGAAAACATATTGGTACGTGGCGGGATTTGAACGTGCACCCTCTAGATAGGATGGCAACAGTCCACCCCAATGATGGTTTTAAAAAAGGGTAATTTCATTCTAGAATTCATTCTACTATACCTATAATTACCATTGTATAAGACAATTCATTGTCTTATGGTGTTACCAATCAAAATCCTACTAGAAAGTTACTATAGGAAAAGTATTGTTTCTTTTTATTTTAAAGCTGTAATCCTTTATAATGAAATAAAACAAAGCAGAACGAATGAGTGCGTAATTTTACAATTTAGACACCTGACACAATTACAAAATTATTAGCGCATTCTTAAACTAACGGAATAAGATCCCAAGTCAGATTTCAATCAAACTGGGAAAAATCGCAAAGTGACTTTTACTAGCTCCGAAGGCATAGATATGAAATACCTAATATGGAAGGGTAATAATACCAGTCTTCGAGCTTCTAGACTCTCGTAAGCGTTCAGTATCCCACCAGTCATGCGAATGGTTATGTGTAGATCTGCATCTGAGCAGTTTCTCCTCATAACTGTGCGTCTTGCAAGACTGCGCTCCAGGCCGTCGAGAAGTTTGCGAGCGTTTCGGAGGCCGTTCACGAAGTTTTTCGATACTTTTGGTGTAGGCTAGAGATTACGCACAAATTCTAGAACATTATGTTTATTTTTATCATGAATTTAAAAGTACTTGAACATTTATAATTAGATACTTCATACTACTAACTAGAGCCTTAGGCCCGTATTCTAGAACGAGACTCAAGTGTTGGTCTTTAATTAAATAGAGTCTGAAAAGGATGCCGTTATTTATAGTACCTAGGTATATAGCTCTATACCTTTCTTACTTTATTTAAGTAAAGATTTAATAAGGAGGTCCAAGCTAGTGATGGATCGTTTCAACAACAAAGTCGATTCCAGCGTCCTTCTAAGACACTCTGGGGAAGTTTATGGTTCAAATCCCCTCAAAGCATTGGGTACGTACCTAGTATAAGGCTGAGTAAAAATCATCTTATTTATGTAGTATTCTGCAGCTTGAATGTTGTTTAAACTACAAATATTTACATCGAACCATAGGATTTTTGAGTGTGCCTTACTATCATATTTGTTTATACTTACATCATTATTGTTTATTTCAACATATTTTATATAGCCCGAAGAAAAAAGGTCATCGTTCACATTATGAAATTGCATTAGATAATATTATGTATGTTTAATAATATAACTAATTGTTTTATCAAACAAAATGTGTGAATTAAGAATTAATTGAAGAACATTGACATTTCCGCGCCTTTACTCAAACATCAATTTTACGAATTTGAGTGGTCTGTCAAAGATTATCAAAAAGGCACAAAAAGAGGATAAAAAATAAAAAAGGGCATGTTTGTCAGACGGTTTATTCAACTACAACAAAAAGCATAACTTTTTATAACTAAATCAGTCTAAAAATATTCTCCTGCGTATAACTACGACTCAAATATTCCATCTAAAAGGATAAAAACTATACTACATTTCGTGCATTTATTGCTTATTTAAAAATTGCTTTAGACACCACCATCGTCCATATAACAATTGCGCTATATATTAAATAACATTTGCTAGTAAACCTTATGTAATTAGACAAGGTGGCTGCTTGCAAATCGAGATTTTTTATTTTTCGAATTGTTATACGCGAGGTGATATTACAATTTTATTTCATGACATTTCGATTTGTCATGTAAAACGGAACAAAACCAATATTCCATAGATTAACAATCGTAAATGAATTGGAATTTGGCATTATAATTCAGTTATTAGGAACAGTAACGTCTTATCGGGGAACGATAAGCCAAGAAGGGTTTAAAGGTGGATTTATATATGCCGTGACGTGACACTGTATAAACGCGTATGTTTCATACATTTGGTATGGTAGCATTGATACTAGTAATGCGTAATGTGTTGAAGACATTTAATATTATGTTTGAAATCGATAGCAATCTGTCGCGTCACGTCATGACACAATAGAATTGTAAATCCACCTTAAACCTTGGCATGCATTTCGTACTTTTCATACTACGGAATAAAATAACAATAAAGAAATTCTTATGAGGGACAACAACCGACTAAGTTATACCAATTGTTCAATAACACATGATTGCATGTACATATTTCTGGAAGACTTACGTTATAGCTTGCACAATTAATATTGCAAATACAAAAAATAACAAAAACAGTTATATTTAACATTCCAATATAGTTTTTACATGATTTACATATAGTGAACCTATAAATCGCCAGTTTTCGAACACAATAAAAAAAACATAGTGTGTACAAAAAACTGCGGCGATTGATAGGTTAATGTTATGATTTAACAGTGTTGTTAATCCGGTAGGTACACAGTGTATCTACACTTTTACTTTAATATATTTGTAATTAAATAATATTCGTGACTTAGTATTCCATCTGCACATGCCTAAGATTGTATTATGAGACTAAAATATGTACTTTTGTCTTTTCTTATTTCGGTACAGTTTTTTAAAGCAAACAAGATTTATTTTATACAAACTATATGCATTAAAATGTTTGTTGTTGCTTTCGAATCTGAATATTGTCCAAAAAGAAAGCAAAATGATCATCTTTGAAAACATAAATTTTGCTATTACAATTAAAGAATTAAATGACTTTATGTAATTTAATTTTTATGCTATGAAAGCATCCAAAGCATCCTTTCATTGACAAGAGAGATTCACATTAATATTATATGAAAATATGTGCTATGAAATTTAAAAATTACAAAAAAAAAACTTGCTTTCTTCATGGACATGGTAAAATATTAAAAACAAATTTATGACAAATATTTAATTGAGATTTAGTTACTTATAATTCATTTAATGTTTCTCCACCAAGCATTAATGTTTTAAGCTAACAATAAATTAGCAGAGTGTGAGTGTAGTCAAAAGTTTCAAAGGAAAATTGTTACCATATAAAAATATTGCATTTGAAAACATTAATATACTGTTGGTTCCATTGTCTGAGAAAAGCATTGTAATTGATTCAAGCCTTTGCCGTAGACAAAAATATGTATTATAAACGAGCATGTTCTTATATTGCAACGAATAAATACAAATATTTCACATCAACAACTTTGTAAAATTGTATAACATTTAAAATATTTTAACACAAAAACACTGTCGCTGCATATATTTAGGCACTTCAATATTGTATGCAAGCTCAAAACTACTAACATTATAAATAAATATTTGTGACACTTTAAAAATTAACATGGCGAATAACTGTGTAAATTTAACATACATTTTTTTTAAATAATTTTATTGTGATGTATTAGTGGCTCACAATAAACAACATCCATGCCAGACTAGAGAATGGAAATAAATTAAACTCTATTGACCTAAGCTTGAAGCTCAAGGTTACATATGATTTTACAGAGTAATGAATAAGCAGTAGTTTATATCCAATGATATTCTGTATATATAAAGATAGATACGTCATCCGTGCCTCAAAAACAAACCGCCGAAGAGTACATTTGTACTCTTTTGTTTAGGTAAATGTGTTCGAAATTCGAAATATGAGTATGTGTGCTGTTACTGCATTCTGAACACTTTTTCTATTGTTTTGTGAGCATATCACGAATTCATACTTTTTTACATCATTGTTTATTTCGGTTATTGCCACATTCCTAGGTATTCCAATAATTTTTTACAAAAAATAAACGTCATTCATAGGACTGTATTACTGATTTTAAGAATTCATAGATTGCATTTAGTGGATATTGATTCTTAAAATAGCTACACCAGATGAAAATAAATCTATGTAGGTATATAACTAAAATTTAAAAATAGAAACAAGCTTTAACTTCTTTGGTAAACAGTAGTTGCATTATCGTTTAAAGGTGCTTTGATTAACAAATTGATCAACAGAATTATAAAATTTAATTAACATAACAATCTTAAAGAATATTGGTTTGTAGTAACACATTTCTAGTTGCAAATGAAATTGAGCGATTGGAAATTTTCACTTACGATATGACGTAACTAGTGAGATCCACAATCAAATGTAGATTACTAAATTTCTTAATCATTTAATATTTTTAACATATTTAGGAAATTGTATCAATAATTATGAATAACTAGTAAACCCAGCGAACTCCGTTTCGCCACCAGATGGCTTCGTTTTATGTAACATTAAAATATTGGTTTGTAGTACATGCTATGTATCAGATATGGCGCTGTATGTAAAAAAAAAATTCCTGCTTTTCTGTTGAAAACTTTCCTGAATTTTATTTGCTATAAACCTCACGGAGCCCGAGACCTTTCCAACGAATGCAAAACCGTGAAATCGATTCGTGCGTTCTGGAGTTATAGTGTCAGGAAGGAAAACCAGACTTATTTTTATATAGTAGATTTTACCAACAAGACATATTGATGTCTGAGATCTGATATCACCTAACTGTTAAAACCATGGTTATATTTATACTGATTGATCCCTTAAATACAAGAACTTGAATTATTATATTTTTATTGTTACATTTTAAAATCATTCGTATTTTTAAAAAAGTATTAAAATTTGTTTTTAACTTCATGGTAAACAAAAATGAATAATAATAGAGTTACACATATAAAACACTGATAGAAATAGTAATTTACGTTACAGTTGAAATAAAAGAGCTTTTATGAGCACTTGAGCTAATCACTGTGTGAAAATGAGAAAATTTTAAATTGATTGCTAAACATCTTCTTGAAAGCTTCAATAGACGAAGGATATTAGAAAAATCTCCCCATTAACTTTGAATATCCTACAGCTTGTTTGCCAGGACTTCTTACCATAACTCTTGTATTTTTATTGTTAGTAATAATGTATTGATGGATTTTGAAAAGGTCTTAAGTCAATTTGCCCAAAACCTGAGTTACTGCACTCTTCGTTAGGAGGGCAGAACTGGTCATCTATATTAGGTGAATAACAGATTATAAAACTTAGTAAACTGCAATTGATTGTGACTTACGCTACCGATTACTTTTGTGTTCCCATGTGTTTGTGCTCGCATAAGGCATTTCACAGTGAATTGGTGATGTTCTGGAACAGTCGCTTTCCCCACCATGTCTCCAGGTCAAAGGGCTTGAAGTCACGAAGTACTGGGCTTGGAGCGTCATCTTGGTAGTACAAGTTCGATGGGGCGCAGGAGACGAGCTGCCCGATCCTGAGCCTAAAATCATAATTGATTATATTACATGTTGAATAATAAAAGTATGTCCTTTTAGTTAATTTGAAAATGTGGTAATAGGATTGTTTCTATGTCTCAATAGTAAACTTTTGCACTCGTAATATGGTCTGTTTAATGGTAGATTTTGATTGATAACACCATTAGACAATTCATTTGACTATATAATTACCATTTGATACCATAAACGTAGTTGTACCAGAACACCATTGGAAAAACGTTGGATTGTGAAGTGTCTCAATGTAAAGAAAATTATTATAATACTGACCAAATATACATTGCATGCATTTCAAAACTAAATATACATATTTCTTAAATCAACCACCAACAATAAGAAACAATGAAAAATATTTGGTGTTTCTAAATTTATATACATAGATATAGTATAGGTATATATTAGACTGTGGCACTTAAAGGTTAATTATTATTGTTCAGTAAGGTTTATATAGTTCTAACTTTAGATATAGGTATCAAAGGATTGTTTTAAGTCCAATTTGAATATACTCTCGCGTGCAAGTAATCGACTCAAGCCTCAAGTGCGCATAAAAAGTGATATAACTAAAAAATGACTTATTTTACCTCTATATAATGTTTTACATAATTAAAGCCTAGTAATTAGGCTTTCAAATGGTAGCATAATATCAGTAATTTAAATAAACACTTGTACTTAGAATGCAACTGAACGCAACCTCCTAAACTGCTCTGCGCTCTATTCACAACTTGCGCGACACAACCCCCTATAAAACCCCCTGTAATCGTTTTTTTCTTATCAGTCGCTCATTAGACGTTGACCTGAACACATCTCTGCAAATTAAAGCCGTCATTTGAAGAAAATTATGGATACAACACCTGAAGAAGCCGCTCAAGTCGTTGCCCTGTTGCAAGAAGGGTTGAACCAGCGAGAAGTCGCTCGTCGTTTGAATATGAGTCAGTCCGCTGTCTCGAGAGTATACAGAAGGTTTCAAGAGACTGGTGCCTTCACTCGGAGGCCTAATACCAGCCGACGCCGGTGCACCTCGGAGCGTGACGACCGGTTTTTGGTCTCGACCTCTCTCCGAAATCGACACCTTACCGGCGTAGATGTGCAGCAGGAGCTACGTCAAGTTCGCGGGTGACTGTCAGTCAGTGGACAGTTAGAAGAAGGTTGAAAGAAGCTAACCTTACTCCGAAAAGACCCGCTACAGGCCCGAAGTTGACCACAGCTCATCGTCAAGCACGCCTTCACTTTGCTCGAGAACATTTGGATTGGAGCATAGAGCAATGGCAGTCAGTCCTGTTCACAGATGAGACGAGGATGTGTCTCCATGGCAGCGACAGGAGAGGTCGGGTATACCGTCGTCCCGGTGAACGGTTTTCACAGTGCTGCTTTGTGGAAACCGTTGCATATGGTGGCGGATCTTGCATGATGTGGGCTGGAATTTCCTTAGAAGGCAAAACGGACCTTGTTTTCGTTCCTGGGGGAGGCCGGGGAGGAGGTCTGACCAGTGATCGTTACATTGAAAATGTTCTACTGGATCAAGTTGTCCCTTATCAAGGCTTTATTGGGGAAAATTTCATCTTGATGCATGACAATGCCCGATGTCACACTGCTCGGGCCACACGTGATTTCCTGAACGAAGTTGGAATTCACACTATGCATTGGCCAGCGCTCAGCCCCGATTTAAATCCCATTGAGCACATATGGGACGAGCTCAAAAGGAAAGTTAGAGCGAGGAATCCAGCTCCGACAAACATCAATGAGCTCAAGACTGCGTTGGTAGAAGAGTGGGGTCGAATACCACAATCATCCATTAAAAAGTTGATAAGGTCGATGAAGAATCGCATGAGAGCAGTGATCAGAGCTAGAGGAGGGAATACCAAATATTGACACGAATAATTTTTTTATCTTACGCACATTTTGTTTCATTTAAACACAATAACCCCATACTGTGAAATTGTATGAATTTTCAACATTTTTTACATTATCATTAGCATTAACCTTTTTTACTAAACTACTGAATCGATTTTCATGCAACTTACACCATTTTAAAGCTCAATTACTAGGCTTTAATTATGTAAAACATTATATAGAGGTATAATAAGGCATTTTTAGTTTATCACTTGTTATGCGTACTTGAGGCTTGAGTCGATTTACTTGCACGCGAGTGTAGTAATGGAATGTAAAAAAATATATCATTTCAATTAATTCATCAATCCTATACTCATAAAAAACGAAGTGTAGGACGTCTACCGGCAAGATGGTCCGATGACCTGATTAAGGTCGCCGGAAAGCGCTGGATGCATATTACTTCAGATCGGTACGTATGGAAAGCATTGGATGTCCAAAGGCTGATATGATGATGATGATACTCATGATAACATTAGTAAAATAATAATAAAAAATATTTACCAATTGAGCTTGTAGGTGTAGATGGCTCACTTTCAGCATGTGCAGTTTGTGTCCAAGCTAGAAAAATATATTGAACACTTAATGCAAATGTAAATTATTCAGAGGGGAGTGTGAACAACAACTTAATTTAATACAGTAAATATTATTTCACTATAATAAATATTTGCTGACATTCAAACAACATTATCTATAAGTAGGGTTTGGACCGTAATCCAACAGGGGGGCCCAATACAGATTCTTCTTTTCTCTTCAATCTATCGCAGTCTCCCCCATTTTGCGCCAGATATTCCGGTCCTCCGCTTTTCTCATCCAGCCTCCAATGCAGATTGGTCAGTGTTAACTACTATAGTACGCGACAATTCGAGATGGCAATCGGGGTATGACATGAGCCACACGGCAGTATTAGTGCTGCACGAGCTCATATCGACTGCATTTATAGATTTCAATCCCGCTCATATTGTTTTTTGTGTGTTTTTAAATGACTTTCATAGCTTCCTCATCACATTTTATGTAACTTACTACTCATTTCTATCTATACGAAAATTAATTATATATTAATTGTTTGGCATTCAACAATGTTAATTTTAATATGGTCATAAGTGATTTTACCACAATAGCCTAAACTGAATAAGCCTGATTCCTTTTTATTTTAGTTACAATTAACCTATTTGAATTTTTCTTCTAATTTTTTTATGTGAACTAAACATGACTGGATTAAAAATAACAAATTACTTACTAGGTTGGTAGACCAAATGTCACACGAGGAAATTGCCATCTTAACTTGTCGCATACTATACTATCCTAGGGTTGTTGCCAGGACCAATGGCTTAACATGCCCCTCCAAAACATAGAGTCATCTTTCTCTTTGGACAATCAGGTGATTCAGCCTGCTATATCACAACTAAGTTGGGAGAAATGGCACAAAGTGACTTGCACTATGAAGTCTCCCCACATGAGCAGACCCCACAACTTACGAACTAAACCCAATGCTTTGCGAACTAGACTACGGAGGTAGTTGTATAAAAAAGGAAAATTTGTTCAAAAACTTTATAATAACCAATCTCAGGTTTTATATCTAACATACTATCACTATTGTGGTCTACACTTAGGGTATTGTTTTGATTCTGATTGCTTTTAGTTAGAATTTGAGTTTATCATGTAAGAGGATTATATAATAAGAAATAATAATAGGAAATCCCATATAATAGAAAATTTGACAAGGTAGATAATTATAGATTTGCACTTCAGAGCACATGTATCTTTATCATTAGATCTGTAATATGTCAGATTACAAGGTACTCTCTTGTAAAAAAATACCAACTATGGGGTTCTGAGCCAGTATTCTATATTCTAACAAATTTGTTAGTCTGACACTGTCCGCAAATGCCTTTTTTGACTACCATGGGACCCATGGTCACCATCAATATGCTTATATTGATTGTAAGTCTGTTTATATATTTTTATTTACATAAATAATCAAACTAAGCCACAGCTCATTGCTCACCATCAAAGCAAGTGGTAAAAATCAATCAAATTATAAAATTTGGAAAATTACTTACTTTCACTTATAAATCTAATGATTTCCTCATGTTGTGGTGTTATAACATGATGTTGTATTCTCTGATGTACTGTCTTTTTGCCATTGGAATGGAATACTGGTTTCGGCATGCTGTAACAGAAGTTTTCATGTTTATGTCAAGTGCCTTCTCCTTAAAATCTACTTAGCTTCTACAACTTATTCATTAATGCGAATTTTTGTGATGAAATGTTATTTCATAACATATCAGGAATGTTAGACATGTTCTTCGGAATACGAGTCGTTTTAAAATAACGAAAATGACCTTAGTGTTGATAAATAAGCATCCAAACGTTGATTAGAAGTGACAAGATGCTTAGAACAAGTAGGCGCCCCGGTTAAGAGTTATGTAAAAACACTAATGAAAATAAATGAAACTTCCGCATTGCATCATATGTAAATAAGATAACATACTTAACAATTTCTCCATTGTCAGACTCCGAGGACTTCCTGCTGTGATCTTTACGGCTGTCGAGTCTTTCCAAGTTCTGTGAGAGGCCTGCAAGCGGAATATTTCACAATTCAAATTTCTGATTTCAACAAAAAACATTCCTTAAAGAAATCAAGCAATAACTGCACAACATTTATCATATTACCTCTTCGGGTTTTAGCGACAATTTTACTGGGGCCTTTTGAGACAGTATACATTTTATAATTTCGATCAGAAATTAAAAAAATAAACGTAAAAGTCTCGCAAGGATTATGAGACCGACCTGAAACTGAGGGTTGTCAGCATAGTCATAAGCCTACTTATTTTGAAATATTTTATATTGGTGTAGGAAATTTAACAACACCTAAATATAAGTTTTTATTGTATTCTAGCTCATAAATATTATTATCTTAAATATGTGATGCTATCAAAAATTAAAATATGGTTTATCTATAAATTCCCGGTGACATTAATTTTATTTATTTTTTCCAAGAGATAATTATCTTTTAGAGATTAAGTTTTTCAATATTTACCATTCTCTGATTTATACATCCGTGCATGGTTGATATGAAAAATATACGTAACCATTTTTGTAACTTTTGCAATTCAGTTAATGTATTTTACATAATAAGAGCGTCGGTGGCTCAATGGTGTGGACTGTCGCCTTCCTACCGGGAGGGCTGAGGTTCAAATCCCGACACGTACCAATGTGTTTTCGAATTTTCGAAAAATATATGTACGTTATCCGATGCTCTTACGGTGAAGGAAAACATCGTGAGGAAACCTTCATGCCCGCCTGCGAAGAGATTCAAAGGTTGTTTGTGAAGTCGTCCAATCCGCACTGGGCCCGCGTGGACGACTATGGCCTAATCACCCTATACGGGTAGGCTCGTGCCCCTCGGTGGGACGTTTGATGAGCTGATGATGATGATTTACATAATCGTTTGCCCGAACATAGATATACTTTTGCTACAAACAATTTCTATTATTGGCAAGCTATAGATTGTATAGAAATTTGGAGTATTAATTTTATTAAAAAGTTGTATCTAAAAAATACATCTCACAATTATTATTAACAATATAGAATATTTTACTGAATGCGTGGCAACATTCATGAATACGTTCCATTTCATGCACTTTACTTAACTTTATAAATAATGACTGTGCAACTGTCAATCCATTTAATGGTTTCGACAGTGGAGTTTTTATTATAAATAGTATTTATAATATTTATTATTTATCCGAGTTATCAATTTCCACGTCCACCATATGGCAAACCAATATACAGCCTAGAACATAGACATATTATGAGGTAGACAGACTGTATATTGAAAGGCGGTCTAATTTTGTTAGTGTGCAGTTACAGATTTGATTAGTGTGCGTCACTAGGATGTGACCTTGGTATCGAACATATTGCTAGAATTAAGCCGGGCGTCGTCGTCGCACCTGCAGAATTAGATTATATAAATTGTATTAAAATAACATGGAGTCAGATACAGCAACGCTGTTAATTTTATCTACAACAAAAATTAAAAATAAAGCGTTACCATAATAAATTTTATACGCAAATATTTTGAAGTTTGGTCTTCCTGGTAAAAAATTAGATGATGTTGGAAAAAGAAAACAAAAATATTATTGGTAGGTATTAAATAGACTATATTATATTTTACGGTAAAATAACAAATTTTAAATAACACTCACAAACTCAACTTAAAAATTATTTTATTTAAAAATATATACTGAAAGCCTCATTATCATTTTTAAAGACCCATATATACCTACATGATTACCCACATAGTGGGTATATGAAAAAAGTTTCAGTTTAAAATATGCGACCTAAAAACATTTTATTTCATGTATTTTAAAATTATAATGTGGATTACAGAACACAAATATGTTCTTGCAAAATTATAACAATATTTTTATAGTTTTTAAATTTTCTGAGAAAAGTTGATGTGATATATATATATAATATATATATATATATATATCACATCAACTTGATAATAGATATATGGTTGGTACTGCATCGGATTTCAGTTTTTTTATTGATAAGCCTACGATGAAACAGGATTGCTCAAAATGTTTTGAGCAAAAACCTGAGTTCTCGTAAGCTCCCAGTTTTCACGCCTTACACTTTTAACCCATTCTTCTCTGATTTGTGGACATTTCGGGAACCTAAAAATTCAATAATTGTATAAAAGAAACTGTTAAAGAAATACTATCGATGGAATTAAATTCTATGTTGAGTACATCACTATGTAACATCCTTAAATTTTCATGCATAATATTAATTGTTTTGGACGTAATTTCTACAATTAATACAAGCTAATGTATGTCTAACATTATTAAAGTCTACTACTACATGTTTTCTATCCATAAGTCTCATTACAACTACGTAATATGAATAAAATGTCGTAAATATTTACTTATGAAATGATAATTCCGGGTCTTTTACTCCTCCTTTGGTGGTTCTTGAAGAACAATTTATCGCAGAACACGACATTTTTCTACGTTTACTTATTGCTTTTCAAAATATTTATTAAAATTATGACACTTGTGAAAAATTTGCACGACAGCTCGTAATGTTTTGGCCTCTTTGGAGGCCACAAAATGACACGACGTCAGAGTTGTCAAACGTCTATCAACCGTCTCTTCTACTCGTAACTAGGATTCGTGTGATAGACAAAGATACATGACATGTATTGCATTACAATTAGATTACAATGATATAAGAGCGGCAACGTCTTATGACTACATCTAGTACATGCTTAATCTAAGGCCTAGAATATAATATTGAGCATAATGCTGGGAGACTATTGACGGTAGTTTATTACTTGGCATTCATCGCTGTTCATCATTTAATCATGTAACAAGAAGGCGACCCGTTTGATGTAATGGTTGACTACTATACCAAGGGTTCCACGTTCGATCTCCGGCGGTACATATATTCGTGTGCCTGAACGTGTCTGTTTCTATTGGTCTGGGTGTTTCTACGTTTATTATGGATGTATTATAATGAATTAAGTATACATATTAAGCACCATTCCTATTTAAATGTGAGAATTTTACCGTAAATTTTATTCGTGTTTTATATAAATTAAGGACGGTCTTTTCTAAGTTGACCAAGCTGCAGGTGTACTTACCTACTGAAGGGTTTTAACCTAATCACCATGCTTGGCAGTCAGGTTTGAAGCAACATGGAAGTACAGTACCTTTGGCTTGTTTATTTAGTGACTTTTATGAGTGACGTCTGCCACATTTATCCGCCTGATGTCCCAAACAAAATCCTACCGTACAGTATTCGTTGGAAGAGGAACTGGTGACTATTGTGATCTAATTTACCATTACCACACCGTTGCTACTTAAGACTGGTGACGGAGACCATCACTGGACACTGCGTACTAAAAAAACATTTCCACACATTAGATATCACGGACAACCCTCTGTGTAGAGCGTGCATGGAGGAGAAGAAACGGTGGCCATGTGCTCCTTAGGTGCACAGGCACGGCCAGATCCGTAAGGAAACTATCGGCTCACCGGTAACAGTTGCGGACGCCCTGAGGAGACCGGGAAGACTTATCTGCTTCTGGAGGGATGTGGGCTGGCTGGAGTGACCAGCAGACGTCCATGGCTCACGCTCAATGGTCCACTGCACGGACTAAGTGCGGAAAACAACCCCACTTACATAGAATATAGATCCTTTACCACACGGTAAGTCCAATGAGTGGCCTGAAATTTCGTAATATTCGTCAGACTTCAGTTATTCATAGCGTATCCATAATATATGTACTAGATTGTACATCATTTCGAGAAAATGGCTAGACTATAAAAATTGTATCAAAACAGCCGTCAATCATAACCACTGGAGCGGACGAAGGAAGCAAAATGCATAAATACGTGAAACATCCGGTAGATACTGTCCGCGCCTATTGCGGATTGGTAATGGTAGTAAGGAAGTCATTGTTGATGCCACGCGAAATGCATGTTACCGGTAAAAAAAACACTTTTAGTGTTTCTGCCTAGAAATCTTGAGGTTATAATAGGATTTTAACTTTTACCTAGGCTCCTTTTAAGACACTGTATGACACCCTTTGGCCTGATGGACTGACGACTTGCGAAAGATCGCTGGTGGAGACTAATTGTAAAAACAGAAGACCGGTTTTAAAGCGAAGAGACCTATGTTCAGTAGTAACTGCGAAAGGTTGAAGAGAGATAGGTTGTAATATCTTCTCTGGCATATTTCTTATTTATTATTATACGTAGTTTAAAATTATTGTCAACTACGGTTTCGTCATCAGCCTATGATTTGCCACTGCAGGGACAGACCTTGCCACAAAGCTTGACGACCCATTTAGTGTTAACAAACATTTGTGTGCATGAACATGTCTGTTTGTAATGGTCTTTGTGCTTTCTATGTATAATATGTATGTGTTTTCAAAAAAAATGTATATAAGTATATCCGTTGTTTAGTACCCATAATACAGGCTTCACGCTTAACTTGGGGTTAGATGGCGCGGTTTGAATGTTAGTGGATATTTATTATTATTATTGACGATTGGAAAAGTTCAGTTTGGTGGGTTTTAGCGTCTACTATTTTACGATAGTAGCCAGGATCGATGGCTTGACGTGCCCTTAGAAGCATGTAAACCTTTTTCTTTTAAGACAATCAGGTGATTTAGCCTGCAGTGTTCCAACCAAATTAGGAGAAATCGCACAAATACATTTTCAAAAGGCCTCCTTCCCGTGGTGATTAAACCCACACCAAAGCAATCCTACAAAGGTCTCCCCTATTCTGCGCCATATATCCCGGTCCTCTGTTTTTTTTATATAGCGTTAATTGTTCAGAATAGATACATAGATACCACATAACAAGCTCTGTGTCTCTGCGTCATTCTCAATCACAGAACTGCATGTCTACAATACTTCATCTCAATTATTGTCAATGACGATGCTTGGTGTGCGCTCCAGCACAATAATTATTATTTATTGCCTAGCAAGGTCATGTGTGTTCTATAGCAAAATCTATTCTACTATCTACTAGGTTCCCGCTCTTTCATTAGACGTTTATGATTTGTCACTATCCTTTTGTGAGTTTAGTGGTAAACTAAATTGGTAAGTATTTATTTGATTATTATTGTCATTGTTTTGAAAAGAGTAACGTTTTGAGTTTATTTTGAACATTTGAAATTTTTGAGAAAAAACTTAAGTTATTCATAACTATTATAATTTATACTTCGTTATGCTTTTATCATTTAAAATGTAGTTACCACGATATTAATAATTAAGTTTCAGTTAATATTTGCTTAGCCCAGATAGTGGCTCAAAGTGACTATAATGCCTTAGTTGCCTACTTAACATAGCTTAGTAATTGAAAATTAAAAACAAAGTTATGAAATCCGCAATCTAGAAAAGAAAACATATTGTGGGACTGTACAACCGTAACCTTATAATATTCAAAATTGGACCACAGTGCCTTTGTGAACTTATGACTTAAATATAATTTATTTTGTATGTCTGCTGATCTGTCCTGTGTGTGCTCGGAATATAGTTAATCCAAAAACATAATTGTAATGGCGGGTTATTATAAAACTCTAGAAATACAGTATATGGCCCGTGTCTGCTAGCCAGAACAGCTAAACTGGTACAACGAATACAGAATGCATGTGCCCGTTTCTGTTTTCATATTCCCCCGTGGACACATGTAACACCGTTCCTTATAACCGCAAGCCTATTAAAAATGGATGCTCGTAGGAAGCTTCATCTTGCCACCTTGATGTTTGGCATAGTGCACACGGGTATACCGCAATATCTCTTTGATAAGCTTGTGAGGGCCCAGGACCGGAGAAGGTATGCAAAGAGAGCATGTACCTATGTATTTGCGACACAGGCACATCGAACCGCAGCATTCCGAGGCTCCTTTAGATTCGCTGCATCGCGGTGTTGGAACGATCTCCCGCCGCCCATACGTGATCTTCAAACTATTGGTATATTCAAAAATCAGCTGAAAAAGTTATACCTCTCTCAGCAGCAGCGGCGGAGATGATGCTCTGTGTGAGTATTCACATGGGGGTTTGTTGTCTCGGTGTGATTTTTCTGTGTTGGCCGCGATTGGCCTTTACAGCTTCGCCGGACAAGCGTTCACATGGGTTTGTTTGCAATGTGTGAATAGGCCTTCGAGATACCCTCGCTTCGATATACCTTTGCTCACTAGTATCCAGATGAATGAGCTGCATTGTCTCGTACGAACGAACGAACGGGTGTAACGAAGAGACATTGTAGTTGTGTTTTTATTTCATCCTATGTAAAGTATTCGTTTTTTATTTGTCCCTTTATATTGATCTTCGTGTATTTTTGTTTATAAAGTATATAATATAGTACATATAATTATTCAACACTGTTTTTATATATTTTAATCCATACTAATATTATAAATGTGAAAGTATCTCTGTCTGTCTGTCTGTCTGTCTGTCTGTTTGTTACGCTTTCACGCCTAAACGGCTGAACGGATTTTATTAAAACTTGGCATGTTGATAGTAGGAAACCTAGAATAGGTTTTAGGCTACTTTTTGTCCCGTTTTCACCCCCCACTCCCCTAAATGGGGGTTGGAAGTTTGTATGGAACATCCGCAATTTTGTAGTACGACACCTGAAATTTGGTATGCGGATTATATGTCACAAAAGAAAAATATGGCATATTTTTTTTTTCAAAAATCACCCCCAAACCCTTCAAAGGGGAGGAAGTATATCGATTTTCGCAGTTTTAAGGTAGATTTTATTGAAACTTGGTATGTTGATAGTAGGTAACCTAGAATAGGTTTTAGGCTACTTTTTGTCCCGTTTTCACCCCCCACCCCTCAAATGGGGTTGGAAGTTTGTATGAACATTCCGAAATTTTTGTAGTACGACGCTGAAATTTGATATGCGGACTTTGTAAGAAACGAAAAATATGGCATATTTTTTTTTCAAAAATCGACCCCAAACCCTTCAAATAGGGAGGAAGTGTCAATTCGTTTTTCGCAGTTTTAAGGTAGATTTTATTGAAACTTGGTATGTTGGTAGTAGGTAACCTAGAATAGGTTTTAGGCTACTTTTTGTCCCGTTTTCACCCCCACTTCCCTAAAATGGGGGTTGGAAGTTTATATGAAACATTCCGCAATTGTTGTAGTACGACGCTGAAATTTGGTATGCGGACTATATGTCAGAAAGAAAAATATGGCATATTTTTTTTTCAAAAATCCACCCCCAAACCCTTCAAATAGGGGAGGAAGTATCATATCCGATTTTCCGCAGTTTTTAAGGTAGATTTTATTGAAAGTTGGTATGTTGATAGACGGTAACCTTGAATATATATGTGTATATATATATATATATATGTGTGTGTGTGTGTTATGTTATTTTATATATTAAGAAATCCTATTTAAACTATATATATATATATTATATGTAATTAGTGATATATGTATATATGTTTTTTTTAAATAGACCCCAAACCTTTAAAGGTGTGGGGGAAGCCTATGTATAGTTATATATATCCCCAAAATTGACCCCGTAACCTTTTAAATTGGGGGAGGGGGGGGAGGGGATCCGTTTTTGGAAATGGACTCTAAAACTTTTAAACTGGGGCGGGGATTTCTATGTATAGTGATATATATGAATACATAATTTTCTTTAGAAGTTTAAACAGTTTACAAGGTAGAACACTAAAAATAAGTATGATGGCTATTTGTCATGAACAATAAATCTTGCATATTGAAGTTTTTACAAACCGGCCCTTAAAGCTTTAAATAAGAAAAAGAAAAGCAGTGTTGCAGTGTTGAAATTATTCTGTCTATTTCCGAAAAAAAACACATATATATATGTTTTTTTTTCGGAAATAGACCCCAAAACCTTTAAAGGTGTGGGGGGAAGCCTATGTATAGTTATATATATATATATATCCACAAAATTGACCCCAAAACCTTTTAAATTGGGAGAGGGGGGAGAAGGGATCCGTTATTGGAAATAGACTCCAAAACTTTTTAACTTGGGTGGGGATTCCTCTGTATAGTGATATATATGTATACATAATTTTTCTTTATAAGTTTAAACAGTTTACAAGGTAGAAAGCTCAAAACAAGTATGATGGCTATTTGTCATGAACAATAAATATTGCATAATGAAGTTTTTGCAAACCGGCCCTTAAAGCCTTAAATAAGAAAAAGAAGAAGCAGTGTTGAAATTATTCTGTTTTGTTACCAAGTGGATGGCTCCACTTTCCTGGTAACGAAAACAGAATAATTTTGTCATCCCGAATTTAACGCGGGCGAAGCCGCGGGCAAAAGCTAGTATTATATAAAAACAGTAGTAGTAATTTATAACCATTAATTCTTGTTAATACAGTATAAAATATAGTATGAGAACATATATTTATTCCATATTGATTTCATGTTTTTAATAAATAGGTTATCAATAATCTAATATTATGTTTATTTTATTCATTTGTAAAATGCAAAGTTACTGTAATTAATATATGTGTAACGTCACCTAGGACCTGCCATATATCAGCGCTTCTGGTCACGCATGATGCCTGACCTTAGCAGCATGAGCTGAGCAGGAACCTTTTGGCCACATAACTTTTACAATAGTCGTATAAATTTTATTGTTTAGTACTAGAATTAATTTAGTCAATAATGGTTTGTTCTTTCACACTGTGTTAATTTTAGCCAATAAATGTTTTTTTCTTTCTTTCTTTTTCAAATAGTTGAGATTGAAATACCATCGCTGATAATTTTTAACATATCCTTTCTCAGGTTAAATTACCATAACCTGTTGTCAATGAAGAAGGTAGGTAATAATGACGTTGTTCGTAAAGCGTTTGATACTCTTTAGAGGCAAGCTAAACACCTAGATGAACTATCGAGGTGTTGCAAGGACTTTCCCCTACACGCAACTTTCACTGACGAATGTACGAGCAATTACTGGAACGATAACTGCTATCGATAGTCGTTAGACGGTGTGCCAGTTATTTTATCGGCAAATCTCAACGTCAACACATGCGGAGCATTGAAGCAGGCGTTAACAGTCACTACTTCTAATATTATAAAATAAGTGACAAAGATAGGTACTGAGTTTATTTAGTCAACAACGTCATCTTTACGAAGCACGGGGGACTCAAAAAATATTTTCGTTAAAAAATACGGCTCTTATGTATTCGGACCGACTTTTCGTTCTTGGCCGCGGATGGGCTTCACCCACAGAATTAACAATAAGAGTATTACTTTTGTGTCTTTACCGGACAAAGGGCGAGCGCAGATGGATCTGTGCCCAAAAAGATTATGCAACGAATCTAAGGCGTCCCAGAGTGGGACTCGAACCTTAGCTTAGGCGTGCAGAGAAGGCTAGGACCTGTTAAATTGACGACCGACCTATTGCGATACTCGTAGATGCTTTAATTGTGCGATTATCAAACTAGCAGCAACGGCATCGAACCTTCGCCTATGGGAATCAGGGGTCTGTTTCCTTATGTAAATATTTTGCAAGAAAATATATAAACCTAACTTATAATATATGTTAAAGACAAATATCTACAATACTATTATTATGTTACTCATATTTTGTCTTATAACAAATGAAAGAAAGAAAGAAAAAATATCATTTAAGACCACTCAGCTGATGCCAAGACAGTTTTGTTAAAGCGCCGCCGGTTTGTAGTGGAACCAAATAGAGTTTGGCGAGAATCGTGATCTGGGTAGACTGTTTCGGCTATTTTTCGATTGGAGAATTTGGCTTCTAATCGTTTTGAACTACTTCAGGGCATAGCAGCAGGACGATCACGTCTTGCAGACCCTCATCAACATTTAATACTAACCTACTATATTAATCATTGGTAGGTGGTATCATCATCATCAGTATAATTATGACCACTGCTGAAAGAAGGCCTCCATGATTTTTACGCAACCCATTGAGTTTATAATTACTAGGTATACATAAAGAGTTATGTAAGTACAGTATAGATAAGTCAAGTATTAATCGAGGTTGGCTACATCTCATATGCTTAATCTTGTTCAACTACAAAGTGCTACTTATGAAGAGCTGACGCGATCGCTTTCATATTCAATTGTCCATTCAGACGGCATAATAAGCCAATTGGCTTGATGTCTGTGTTAACTTTCACCTAATTTGGAATTGGTTGAGCATATTATGTATTGCTGAACATACTCGTTTATTTCAATTTTAACAAAATAAAAAAGAATTATCATTTAGGTAAGTTCCAAAGTGAACACCAAAGGTGCTCACTTTGTCAAATGTAAAGTATTGAGAAGAATCCAATTGACATAAGTAATTGGGAGATGTTGGTAAAATAATATTTATAAACCTTTAGAGATGTACACGGCATGGCTGTTGAAGCGCGTCGGTGGCTTATTGGTGTGGACTGTTGCCTTTCGACCTGTAGGGTGCAGGTTCGAATTTTCGAAATTATATGTACGAGTACATTATTAGGAAACCTGTGCACGCTTACGAAGTGATTCAAAGGTTATGCTTGAAGTCGACCAAAACGCACTGGGCCCGCGTGGACTACTACGGCCTATGCATACTCGTACATCCTTTACGGATATCCTTATTTATATTGGTCAGAATATTTCCTATGTACTAACTATGTATGTGTTGCTTTCCATATTTAAGCTACTAGCTTACTACTTCTGGGATAGTTATTTATTTCTTTATTAAACTAGTAATATTTATTTATAACACTGTTGATAAGTACAAGGTAACCAATCGCTGATGATGATTTATAAAGAAACAGTACAATATTTGTAGCAAGGCAGTGCATTGTACCCAGCACGATACAAATCTGGCCCCGTTGCGCCTACGCAGGCCCGTTAGCCCGTGGGAGGAGCCATGGTGCGAAACACTATTGTTTGACACCATGCTTGTTTTACAGCTGTAGCTAGCCATTTTATACGGAACCACACCGATGTATTGTTTTTTAAATTGCCTTCCAAATTCAAATATTTTGTAATATATTCGTAATATAAGATAAGGTTACCCTGTATGAGGCTTAAAAAATATTTTGGACAATAAAAAAGTTACAATGAAATTCAAGCCGTATAGTACGCAGAAAGCAGAAGGCTTTTATTTTAGGTTGCTATCCCTCTATGTGCCAATTATTTTCTGAAAGAAATTTACTTTAAATAAATATGTTAAAAGGATTGTAATAGACCTCATTATTGATTTTTCTTACTGACTACTGCTTTTCCTGTGCTATTTTTCCTAGTTTGGTTAGGACTTTGCAGGCTGAATTACCTGAATTTCAGAAAAAAAAGATGTTTCCGTGCTTCGGAGGGCACGCTTAGCCGTCGTCCCGGCTATAATGATAGGATGGTAGTCGTTAACAGTAGCGTACACTCCATACATGAAAATAAGCAGTGCATACCCTGTGCGTCTAGACAATCCGGAAAATCGCCAACATATTAAATGATTCCCAATTATTCGCCCATTTTTCTTAAGAGATTTGAGACTATAGGCGTTCTGCAGTCATCAACAGCACTCAATTTGACAAAAATGTAAATAATTTATTGTTTTTGCGATAAGTGACCCTTACTTTGTATAACCTACTCATAATCTCTGTGCACGCCACTGCTGCGTGGTGGGTTACGGCCTTGGCCCAATCTCCCCATAGCTTTGCTGTGCGGGAAGGCCTGTGCCCTGAGTGGGCCTTTATATACTAATGATGATGATGACTGCTTTTGGCTGCAGATGGCCCTAACAAATTAACCGGGCAAGGTACCTCAAAAGTCTACCCTACTTGAATAGATTTCTCTAATATAGTTAACCCTTTGACCGCCAATGACGCCTTAAGGCGCCGATACAAAAATTGTCTATTGTAGGTATAGTATTGGCATTGCAGTTGTCCATGAGCGGCGGTTACCGTTTTCCATTAGATGGGCCGCCAGCTCGTCTGCCTACATAATTGGTTAAGCAGGTGCCTATTTTTCACGACTATGAAGCTATTTCAATCAATATATACTGTTCAACTAATTGTTCTACCGGCGTCATTTGTCTTTCGCAAAAGCGGTACAACAATAGGCCGGTAAGATCTGATGATTATAAAAAAAGCTATAATTTTAAAATGTTTTGACCTAGTGTGTAGGTGTGAGTGTCCTACTTGCGTAGATGTGTGAGTGGTTTTGGCTGTTGGTCAGATTGACGTCACTGAAAAGGGAAGGGCTATTCGTGTTCAGCTATTAATAAGATCGAACTTTACTCTTAGATCCGTAGGTATTAGGTACTTAACCTATTTCCGAGGAACTCGATTGATTTTGTGTTTTTGTAAGAGGATATTTGAACACTTTGACAAATTGTATATTTTTTTTCATAAATCTGAACGAAGACTGATTTTGTGATTTCATGTTCGTGCTTTAGATCAAGATGACCAATTGCATTAAAATAAATTTTTAATTACGAACCCAAAAGAGGAAAAAATGTGTTGGCAAAATGCTTCAGATATCCCGGTACTCCGTATTTCTCATCCAGACTCCACCATTAATTGAATTTGCTTAGTCAAAACGTGATACAAGACTTTATGACATATTAAAGCCACGCAATTACTGCATCTCTATCAAGGTTCAATAAACCAAAACGATTAATATCGTTTTTAGCCATAAAGCTAATGGCATGGCAATTTGTGATATAAGTAGGTAAGTGGGCAGCAATCACCTGAATGTAAATATAAACAGTTCTGCGGTCCACTGTCTAAGTAAGACATCATTATACTAAACAAAATTTTTTTAAGACTTTTTCTTTATGTCAAAGACTTTAATTTTAGATTATACCTTATCCATATTTTTTGGACATAATAAATGTTTACGTAGATACATATTTTCATATTTTTTAGAATAGAATAAAATAGAATATATTTCTTTATTTGCCAAAAAACAAAAGTTGTACATACAATTTAGGAGTGCACATGTTTCGCTATAAATAGTTAGCATGCAAATAATTATCAGAGTAAAAATATATTTTCAAGCCTAATTAAATGTCAAAATGGAACATATTATTAACCTATATATTATCATTTAAAAAGTCCTTTATGTCATAATAATTTTTTTTAGAAGCCATTTAAAAAGATTGTTTTTGAACGCGTATAGTACAGTTTTAATTTCCTTGGGATCTATTATAGATGCGTACACACATACACAGGCAGTTTTATGATTTCATTATTAAAATGTATGGTGCACATACTAATTTACTGTAAAGCATTTATTTAATTTTAATTTATTAATGTTAAAATTTCCTACAGTAAATATCCACTCCCTAAGATTTACCTTTTATTATTTTTCGTAGTTTCTACGATGACTAAAAGAAATTGGCATTCTCATATTAGTGCTAAGTATTAGAAACTAAGAGAATGTCAGATTCCTAATAATGTATATAATTTTACTCAAACATTCGGTTAACTTTGGGAAGGAGAATTATCACAAAGTTACTTCCATCGTGCGATCTCCCTGCAGGGTTCGAAAATATGACCTCTGGATTATGCAACTCTTCGCTCAGACCTTCAAACCTCGCGTGGAGTCCTCCTCATCCTCCTATCTATATAATAATATCCAAATTCAAACAAAATAGATGAGTCTACTACAAACATACATTTTGTCAGTAATACGGGGCATTACGAATTCACGGCAACGATTAGTTACGCCTAGTGTCCTCATTCATATTGAACCTCATTCAGTTTTTGCTTTGTCGAAACAAAGACGTGCTTACCGTACGAAAAACAATCAGGAACGTTTTGTAGGAACTGTATATAAAGTACGAGTGTTCAAGGTAGTAGAAAGGTAATGTATGCATCGCACTAAGCCAGCAGTCGGCTAAAAGCGGATCTCCCGCCAAAACAGAGTTCACCACAAAGTAACAGCTCAGTCGGCCAATCAGAGCGGTTCGCGCCCTACGTCCGCCGGGCTTCTTTATCAATACGCGATAATGGTTCTGAACCGCTCTCACTCGATAAACAATAATGTAATTACTTAAAACGTACCGTGTTGAATGTTCGCCCACAGCACAAGCGACCTTCGTGCCGCGAGCATCCTCGTGCAGAAAAAAAAAATATTAATAAAACGGCAAAAAAGTAACTGGCCGGTTTCGTACAGCGCCTTGTCCTGTGTTCGAAAAAAAAATCGCACGCTCGCGGAAACATTGAAAGAGATTTTGAGTGTTTAAAATTTTACCAAATATTTTTTAGGCACATTTAGCAGTGAGTTAAGCAGTGCTACCTAATAACAGTAAAAAGTAAGGAAAGTGAAATTGTGAACTCTACACAAAATATTTATCCACTTTCGGTACTGTTCTGAAGAATTTATTTTATTTATCCGGATTATACCAATGTAAGTAAAATTATATTGCGTTGTTATTTTTCCTTAGCCTATATAGTTTAAATTAAAGTCGTTAATGGAATTTTGGTAATTTTTCCGCGTTTAGTGCCGCGTATTAGCTCTATAAATTTCACTTTGAAAAATTCTTCCGATTTGACGAAAATGTTTGTAAACAATTTTCCATTCATATTTTTTTTGTATTTTTTATTATCTGCTAATTAGGAAGGATTTTGAATTTGAATATTTTAAAATAATCCTAATTATTTATTCTACAATTTTTAATTGACGAAGTGTTAAACCCGTATTTGAACACGGGTCTAAGCAAAGATTTGCTGAATTGGTTCTCGATTGAAGCTAAGCTTCATATATTTCTTTGAACAATGCGTCCTACCGCACGGGAATACGCAGCTGAGACATGGACACTGAATGCGGGATTGGTTCACAAAATTCAAAGTAAATAACCGGGAATGGAGCGAGCTATGCTCGGAGTCTCTCATAAAGATAAAATCAGAAATCATGTTATCCACAAGAGAACCAAAGTTACCGATATAGCTCGCCGGATCAGCAAGTTGAAGTGGCAGTGGGCTGGTGACGTATGTCACAGAACCGATGGCCGTTGGAGCAGACGAGTTCTGGAGTGGAGACCGCGTCTTGGCAAGCGTAGCGTAGGACGCCCTCCGGTCCGATGAACCGACGACTTGCGAAAGGTCGCTGATGGAAGCTGGATGAGAAAAGCAGATGACCGGGATATCTGGCGCAAAATGGGGGAGACCTATGTCCAGCAGTGGACTGCGATAGGTTGAAGAGATGTTTTTGTAGTGCATACTCATACGAATGTCTCTATCATTCATATTACAATTATTCTAAATGCTTACAGTATTTGTTTTTATTAGATACCTATCTTTGGAATAATTTCAATACAATATATACGTAGGTACCTACTAAATTATGAATACTGTAATCAAAATCAATAATCGTATATACCGCATTACAGGAACCCATATTGAATTCTTTTGAAACTTATTTTTTAAAAGTCGTGTAGATTCTTGATGACTTATCTATACATAATTATTAAAATTACAATTTAGTACAGAAAAATGATTATGAATTGTTTTTTTGTAATAATCTTAACTATACTTTTTCGGAATACAACAATTAGTGGTGCTGTCAGGTTTCAAAAAGAGCAAATGTTAACTTATACAGTATAAAGTAGCAACAACAAATGACATAATACAAGTGTTCAATTTTATTTGTTACCTCTTTATTGGCCTTGAAATTGTAATAACTTTCAGAAATTATTCTTACTTAATTATACCACAATACAGATAATGGTATCTTTATTGTGGTTTAGTTATTTACTCATATCTTAGTTTTAGCCTTTAAGCGTAAAAATGTTTGCGTTATTGAAAACTTCATATTTACATATCTTTTCATAAAGTTTGTTAACTATTATTTCGGAAGTAATATTTGAATCATAGTTTCGGATTAATTCCTGTCACTTCTCACGAGTAGCTATTGTTAATTATACGTCTTAAAAAAGGAGTTGGTTCGCAATTGGACTTATTTTTGTAAGCCAACCCATAAATTTAACTAGGATTAACTGATTTTGATAAAAACAGGATTAAATAAAAACAAAGGATCTGCTGACGAGATCCTAGAGCAACGTCTTTTTGGGGTTTTCTTCTTTCTTTCAATGACAAAAGAGGACTTAGTTTAGTTCAGCTGCGGATGTTAAATAAATAATATTTATTTTGTATCCATTCCTTCGAATAAGTTTAAAGATTAAATCATTAGAACAAATCCACGCAATCTATTATTCGGATCAGCGCACTTTCACTGTGGCGCAGCGTTGGACTCATTTCTTGGAATATCCATAACAATAGTCTTTCTCTACATTTTATAGCGCCACTTCCCAAGACCCTGTACATTGTAAACGATTGTCGTGAGAGATGCGTGATGTTAAACTAGATTGGTGCACGCAGTTTGTGTTCATAATACATATTCTTTTATTCATATTCTTTTAGTCCGCAATTTAATTATTCACATTTTATATTTTAACTGAATGTAGAGGGCTCGATGGCGAAGCTGCTAGAGCGACGATTATTTATCTGATAAAAAGCCATGGTCTTACTACTAAGCTTCTTCAGAGTTTACAAAATATTGTACGTGTAAATTATTGTTTATTTAAAAAGGCTTACTGTTGATTTTCCTTGGGTGCTTCTTTCTCAGCAGGCCAAAACCACTGACGCGCTTTTTTCAATACTCAAAATTAATTGTTATTTTGGTAAAATATTGAAAATCTATACATATTACATATAAGATTTTTATTGTATTTTGACGTTTATAAATATTTTTTGTAAGCTTAAATTGAATAAATGGATTTTGAGTGACTTTTGACGATCGCGCAAATAAAGAAACTATCGCATCGCAGGTCTTCGGATGTGTCACCAAGAAATATTGTCTTGAGTTTCCGTGCTTCGGATGGCACTTCAAGCCTTTGGATCCAGATTATCTAAGGATGATAATCGTTAACATCCACAAATATGTATTGAACTCGCTAGATGAGTCACGGCCCAATCCTTTTGCTTTATATTGCTTATTTTATACTATTGTCAAGTAAAATACTAAATTCTGGTTCAGTGTCGGTGTAAGAGAGAAGTAATTTGCATTGAGCCAAACAGATCTGAAAACATTTTTCTAGTTCAGGCAAAAAAGTGTTTTCTTTAACTAAGAAAATTTGTCTTTATATATATATATATTTTAAGCTGTCATAAACTCATGTGGATAAGATAAAGATTATTTACATATTAATTTGTAATAACAACATATTGTAAGTTTCAAATAAATAAATAAATAATTTTCTGCTTCGAATGTTAGGTACATACTACGGTTAAACTGTAGAGGAGAACAAAGGTACGTGGGAAACAAAATGTTTCTCTCAGCTTAACTCGTATCTGATAATAAGTGACAAAGATAACGTTGTTTACATACAATCTAGCGTTTATTAATTCTTGGCCTGAAACTTTGCTTCGACAAGCGTATGGATTTCCCAGTATTTTTATCATAGTTCTCGTAACCTATATGCTTTAAAAGCTTATCTCCTCATTTTATCTGGTGTGACTACGAGTCGGGTGGGTAATTGCTGTGGCCAGCTCAATGGCTTGAGTCGCTCACGTATTAATTTTATACAAATACAAGTTACTTTTGGACATGCAAACACACAAACACAATTATTGTACATTGAATATTAAAAAACAAAAAAGCAAAATAAATAATTCAATTACAGTAGAGCAAAATAACAATTTTGATATAAAAAGTGCTTCAGTGGTTTTGTACTGTTCATAAAAAGCACTCAAGAAAACTCATCACTAGTCTTTTTGTTTAACAAACTCAAATTCAGACAGTAGCGACTTCAAATTCTTAAACTTTTAGTACTTACGTAAAAGAAGTTTAATTTATAAAAAACACAAGGCGATCGACTTGAAGGATATTGACTGTAAAGACGAGTAGGATTGACCTAATAACCCATAGATTAGCTTCATTAGCGTTGAGTCGGTCATATTGAATGTACGCGGAATTACGCGCAGTCGACTACGTTATGAAATGATTGTGCCTTAGCTTGTTTCATATGAATAGTTAACATCCGTGCTATACACGATAACTATAGAGATTTTAAAATTTAAATTAAAAACCTTTTTTTATATGTTGTTTTTTTTTTATAATTACTGTGTTTTTATCCAATTTGTTTTTTACCGACTGATATGATGTTAAGGTATAAGACGAAAGCAAGTACATCAAGGGTTCCGGATCCGATCTCTGTACAATACAAAAAATTGTGTGCATGAGCATCTTTGTTTGTATTGGTCGGGGTGTTTTTTTTGGATGTGTATTTAAAAAGTATCTATATGAATAACTACCTATAGTAGAAGTTCTTGCGCATTGTGGCTTTAATGACTACTTTCACTGGATTTTGCATTGTGAAGGGTAACGATCTAAAACACCACAATGGAGAGACAATAATCGTCGGATAAGCCGTAGACCAGCGGTGGACTATAGTAGCACGGTTATGTTAATTGTGCCGTGGTAGTACTCTTACTAGGATGAAATGATATAATTCCAATATGCGTACGCGTACAAATGTAAACAAATTACTTCCAATATGTTTGTTATACAATAATTCATCTTACGAAGCACAATTGCTCTGATGAACGAGTCGTATCGTTTATTTATTATATCCCCAATATTAACAAATAAGTATTAATAACTCCATGGTCTTAAACTGCTCAGCTTTTTGTACATTACTGTAGAGTTTTCTTGGGTGCTTCTTTCTCAACAGGCCAAAACACTGAAGCGTGTTTTTTCAAGATCAAATTCATTTTGTGCTTTACTTTGGTATTTTAAATATGTTTTTTATCGTATTTTGTGTATTCTTTTTGACATTCATAAGTGCTTTTTGTAAGCCATATTTGAATCAATGAATTTTGACATTAACTTTTTACCAAAGCCTCGTTTGCTACGCATGCACCAGAAGCTAGTGATGATCACTTGGATGTATATAAAGTGTCGGATGTAGAGTCGACTGAAGGGACTGTCAAATTGTGGTATCTTGCATACCAAATGAGCATACCGTTTAAGCGCGCTCCTTCTTTGCGCTGGCACTTTCTATAGTTTAAGTAAGAATCATTAATTTTTTGAAAATATATTTAAGTTAATGTCATCCAAAGATAGTGTTGCTAAACAATGGTGAAAGACGATTTATAATAAGCTTTATTAGATTCGGAGCCTATCCAAAAAAATCAAGAAACATAGAGAATGAATTGAGGTTTGAACCTAATCTCATATTCCGGTCGATTGCTTAGCCTGCCTGGGGGCACGCCAGTGCCTAAATATTTTTAAAATTAATTGATAGCCATTCAGCTGATATAAAGTTAATCAGTATAAAAGCATAGTATATAAATTGGTAGTCCCGAATGATTCTTAGTAAAGTAGTTATCTCGAATTAAAACCATAGGTATAGCGGTTGTCTCAATCAATTTAACGCTGCACTACGCAGCTAACTAAATAAAAAATAATCTATTTGTTTAGTTGTTACAAAGGAACACATGTTAGCACATTTTTAAACATCAATGTGTCATTTTTGTACTTCTCGTCTCAGAAACTAGGAGCTGTGAACAAAAGGTGTATTAAAATGAATTCATAACAATACAAGTGATTAGATTACAATGGGATAAAGTAGGTTTATTTATTTTATTATCGTATTTTTCTGTGTATTTCCATCGGGGCTCAAGCTGACCTCACTAACCTGCACTGCATGAGGTTCAAACCCGAAAGCTACGTGTAACGACCCATTTGGTGTTGCGGTTGAGAGGTCGACTGCAATACCAAGGGTTCCGGGTTCGATCCCCGGGCAGTACAAACATTTGTGTGCATGAACATGTCTGTTTGTAATGGTCTGGGTATTTTCTATGTATAATATGTATGTATTTAAAAAAATGTATATAAGTATGTTTATCCGTTGTTTAGTTTCACGCTTAACTTGGGGCTAGATGGCGCTGTGTGAATGTCAGTGGATATTTATTTATTTTATTTATAGAAACAGTTTTTTTAACCACTATATGAGCAAGTGTCCTTAAGTGTTAGTGTCTTAGGTAGGTAAGTAATTATTGCTTGTGAAGTACACGATTGAGTACGTATATCGACAGTAACCTACTGCCACGATAAGAAGCGATGGTCATAGAACGATTGCAGCTGCATTGTGTAATTAATGCAACTTGCATAATTTATGCAGTGCCGAGGTCCGGCTGCCGTGTTGGAATAATAAACATAAGAAAATACAATATAGTCGAAAGCAATACGGAAACGAAAGCTTGCAGTCTGAATCATTATTCACAAATAAATGAGATTGATGTCTGTTTGTAATATGTATAACCTAAAATAATACTTTGTTTTATATAATAAAAACGTATAAATAGAAAATTAGGTAAAGTTTATGGTTTGTTAAATGGAGAATCCTTATAAAAAGTAAACATTTTTTTTTTTTTTTTTTAATAATAAATAATATTTATTTAAAGCAACAGATTTTAACAATTTAGGTGTTGACTTCCTCTATTAAGTACCGTAGTACCTGTATCAGAAGAAGCCCCTCCTCCATAACTTAATACAATTTTATTTAACTTATAGTTGTACTTTATATAACATCATCATCATCATGCTAATACGTACACTAAATAATTTAAAATTAAATATAGTCTAACATTTTTGTGTGTGTGTGTGTGTGTGTGTGTGTGTGTGTGTGTGTGTGTGTGTGTGTGTGTGTGTGTGTGTGTGTGTGTGTGTGTGTTGAGTGATAGGTATGTATTTGCATGTAAGGTCACATACATAATATATTAGATATACTAACCAGACAATGATTTTATGAAAAGTTCTGTCTCGTCATAGTCAAGACACTTCAGCCATTTAATAACTACCATTTTACATTCCCTAACTGTCAGTGAGTAAATTTTTAGTGTTTTATTTAATTTTTATATATTTGTGACGACAGATATGAGATTGGTATTGAGCAAAACTTGTGTGAACACCAATAATCGGGGCAACCATATTTTCTTCTTTTGTTTCCTTATCAGGGACATATCCTAAATTCTTATGCTTTTTAAACAGTATGAAGAATGAATAGTTTTCTCACCGTGAGCAAGTTCGCATTATGGTATAGACACTGAGTAGAGAATCTTCTTCTTTTAAAATACATCACTTTGAGCAATGCTCTTTGAGCGCGCTCTACTTGGAGAATTTTTGTTTTAAGCGCACCTCCCCATACGCTTATACAGTAATTGTTATTGACTGAGCTAAAGCAACATAATTTCATTTAACAGTTTTTTATCTGTAACATGCCTTAGTTCTTGAAAACCCATATCAATTTACGAATCTACTAGAGACTAAATCAATATGAGAATGCCAAATTAATCTCTGATCTAACATGACACCTAGATACTTAACTTTTCTACTTTGTTTATGGTAGGCAACAACAATTTTGCTTTGATCCATTAAATGTCGAAACATTATGTCGAAACGTTATTTTTATAGTAGAACCTACTTAGAACAAATGTTAACATCTAAGTTTGTGTGAGAAACAATTTCTTTTATCAAATTTTTACTTATTTTATAGGAAGTATTTATATTTTTTTATTGATTTTTTATCAGCGTCTCTGGTGCATCGTTTCCGGTAATCCTGATATGATATGTTTATATTTGGCTCAGTTGTTCTACTTAGCAGGATAATAACGTGTTCAATGTTTTTGATTGTGTATATGAAAAAAGAAATACTAATCCTAGCGAAAAATCGTAAACAACCAATAATTTCGATTAGGTATAGTACCCTTTCACTTTTAATTTTAGAACATAGTTTGATGAAATACAAAACATCAGTATGAGTAATTCGTAATGAAAACATGGTCCATTGAACTAATCAACAATGGTTTTACTATTTAATATTACTAAATGAATATACCAGATGAATGATAATTATTATCCCATACTAAGTATCTTGAATGTATTATAGAGTCAAGTTGATATGCTTATTTCCGATTTTATCCACCTATATAATTTTATAACCTCTATTTGATATCATTACAACTATTTATGACCTTTAAAAATTACTACTCATGTAACAGTATTATAATATGAAGAAGAATCTCTGATTCCCTGTAGTGAGTGGAGACCGCGTCTTGGCAAACGTAGCAGCGCGTCGTGCGTCGAATTTCAGTCCAATAGAACGATGACTTGCAAATGTCACTGGTGAAATCCATATTCATAGTAATGAAATCCCTTGACTTTTATTACTCAGCTTATTATATGTACAACGAGGGAAGAAACTGAAGACATTTCTACCCTCTTCATCATAATTGTCAGTCATCTCTTTAGGATCTCTGTACAGTATTTAAGTTTTTATGTCACTAGTGCCACTTAATGATTTTCACTTATATCATTATGATCATCAGTCTGTAATGGTGCTCTGTAAGGGCAGGCTGTTCCACACAGCATGGCTAAGGTGAATTAACCGTAACACACACGCGGCCCTGCGGATTGTGTTAACGACTATCGTCCTAAGATAGTAGCCAGACCAACGCTTAACACACAAATTAACGTAACAACCTGTAGATGAGTCATTTGACCCCACTTGGTCTTAAGAGGTAGTTCAAAATCTCGGTCTCTCTAGTGTTAACGTTCAATCCGAAGCACTGAGGGACTTGAGAAAAAATATTACGGTTACCCCATCCGAGATTGATAATTGATAGTTGCTTACTTTGGATGATCGTGTTTCATTCGTGTATCATAATTATAATACGACATACCAAAGTTACCTGAGCGGACTCTGATTTGTTAAGCCAGTGATTTGTTATAATTTTCTTCGCAGTCAATCTCACAATGTGTGGTAGTCCGTTAACGTTATGCATAACAGGTTGTGTGGTCTTGTGCATATTAAATAAATGCATACAATGTACGATAGTTGAAAATAATTTTCAAAACTTAGTTCCACTTTAAACGTATCATCAGCTCATTATAAGTCCCACCGAGAACACGAGCTTACCGTGTAAGGTTATAGGCATTCGTCGACCATGAATAACTGCGCAAGCCTACGAAGAAATTCAAAGATGAAGTCGGTCATTGCGCTAGTACGCATTGGCCAATTTCACCTTTGAATTTCTTCGTAGGCTTGCGCAGGTTTCCTCACGATGTTTTCCTTCACCGTAAGAGCATCGGGTAACGTACATATAATTTTGATAATTCGAAATGACATTGGTACACGTTGAAATTTTAACTTGCACCATACAGATCGGAAGGTCAGTCTACACCAATGAGCCACCGACGCTCTTTCACATATACGTAGGTACAAAATAAATGTGCATCGACGTTTCTCTGAGTTTTTTAGTCGGAAACGTTTCGTCTTCAACCTATCGCAGTTCAATGCTAGACATAGGTCAACTCCATTTTGCGCCGGTAACCTGGTTCTCTGGTTGTGTTACGAATATTCGTTTAATGAGAATTTTAGTTTACGCCACATATACACCTTCTTTCGAAATTTTTTGAACTTTAATTTTTCAACATTGGTATTTTAAAAAGATGCCACGAATTTGGCCGAATACCGAATATTCGGCGAGTCTCTTGGCCGAAGCGCCGAATATTCGGCAGCCGAAGATTCGTCAACACTTAGTACTTTCCGCGATTGCCAAATCACAATCCGATAGTTTTGTTTCATCTGTGATTTCAGTCAGTTACAAACTTAATTAAACTAAACTTAAGTAAACTTAATTTTTACATGGCATCTGTTCGCTTAGATCGGACATCAGATTCTTATAACTGGTGGTCAGCAAACGCAAAACAATATCCAACCCTTTTATAATTTGCTATTTATTTATCATCTCCCGGTAGCAGTCAGTGCATATAGTGAGCGGCTGTTTCCGGAAGCAGGTATAATTTATGAGGAAAAACGCAATCGTCTGCTATAGACAAATGCTGAAAAAATTGTTTTCATTCATCATAATTTATAACTGGTAGATTTTAAATATTAATTTGTTGGTTAAATAAATATCTTATTCATATTTTAAGTCTTTTTTTTCATGATTTACTATCCAGTATTCAGCCGAACAGTTTGCAATATTCGGCCGAATACCGAATGGCATAAAAAAGTGGCCGAATACCGAATAGTTGCCGAATATTCGTTGCATTTCTAGTATTTTAAAAGCAACGAGGTTTTCTTCGCTCTTCCGTGATTCATTGTACGTTTTTTTCATTTCCAATTTTTTTTCCCTTTTTATTGTCGTTAGTTACTTACTGAAACCCAACGACACTACTGTAACCGGACTGTTAAAAATTTGGATGCACATACAATTATAATAGGCGGTTTAATAGTAAATCTTGGATTTCAATAATAGCTAAGTTATACATATGTTATATTAAAATCTAGTCATAGTTGATCAAGTCACGTAACGGAAAGCGAAGCGTAGGCCGACCCCCAACCAGATGGACGGATGATCTGGTTAAGGTGGCGGGTAGCAGATGGATGTCAACTGCAAGGGATCGGTCCGCGTGGAAATCATTAGGGGAGGCCTTCTTTCAGCAGTGGACATAATTGGGCTGTAATGATGATGATGATGATGATGATGATGATGAGTCATAGTTGATAATATTTATCAGTAATTTAATATCGACGACGGAAAAAGATGGCGCTATGTTAATATGTTTCAATATTTATATGTCAAATCACAGCTCTTCGCAATGGCCCGGAGAAGCTGTAAAGGCTACCGACAGCCAAAAGCGATAAGTTCATCCGAAAACAAAGACACCTCTTGGATAGCTATTACAAAAATGTTTCTCGAATGCTGACCAGGTGTGTTGTTTATCACCAGGTAAGTGAACTGACTGTCCCGTTCACTGAATTTCATAAAATTCACATCTAGTTAGTCACATCATTGGTTAGTCCTTAGTAGCTATGAAGCTCCACGGTACAGTATTATGACGTGCGGAAGTGTCGCGTACACTCACTTCCCACTATTAGGCTGCACGCAATCCCGCGGAACCACCGACTGATACACAATCAGATTCATTTGATTGACTGTTGACTGCACATTGTGTTTGAAGTGTTTTCTTTTATCGAGCCGCCACTAACGGGCCGCAGTGTTGGCACGTGTTGTAAATGAATATAAATTGGTATGATTGTAGTGGAATTATCAGCTGACTGATTCATCATTATTATATAGCCCAACTGTCTTAGTGAGGAAACCTGCGAAGTGATTCAAAGGTTGTGCGTGAAGTCGGCCACTCCGCACTGGGTAAGCGTGGACGACTAAGGCCTATACACCCTTTACGGTTAGGTTTGTGCCCTTCGGTAAAGACGTTTAATGAGCTAAATAGCATCACCAGATGATGATATAGCTTGATACGTCCACGGCTGAACGGAGGCCTCCCCTAATGACTTTCACGAGGGCCCATCCCTAGCAGTTGCCATCCACCTGCTTCGCGGCACCTTTATCAAGTCATCAGCCCATCAGGTTGGGAGTCGGCCTACGTTTCTTTTCTCGTTACGTGGTCGCCACTCGAGAACCTTTCCGCCCCATCGGCTATCGATTCTAGGGCACTATGTGCCCTGCCCACTACCAATCCTATTGGCTATGTGGACGGACACTCTAGTTTTCATACGGATATTCCGGATCTTATGCGTAAACCGATTATCCCCGCGGAACTGTCGACATGGTATGATATGGAAATTCAAATTCGATTCGATGATAGATTTAACAATATATTTATTATGTTGTTTATACATGAGTCCTAGTCCTAATCAATTAATGAAGTGAAAGTTGAGTTTGGCAGAAGAAACACGAAAGAACAAAATAAATGTTGTAGAGATTACAGCACTGTGACGTGTGGTAAGAGTGAAATTGCGTTATAAGTCAGAAATAATCTGAGCGTTGAGTTTAAAACATTGCTTGATCCAGGAATGTAGGTTCGAATCCCACGGGAGAGATTACGTAGTGAGAAAGTACTTT